>CAUYLG010007478.1:0-20568 GCA_963573385.1 Cacajao melanocephalus
AACCAAATGAAAAGACCAGGGCTAAAACAGATTTACAAGAAAAAAAAACCCATTCAAAAGTGGGCAAAGGACATGAACAGACACTTTTCAAAAGAAGACATATATGAGGCCAACAAACATATGAAAAAATGCTCATCATCAATGGTCATTAGATAAATGCAAATTAAAACCACATTGAGATACCATCTCATGCCAGTTAGAATGGCAATCATAAAAAAAATCTGGAGACAACAGATCTGGGAGAGGATGTAGAGAAATAGGAACACTTTTACACTGTTGGTGGGAGTGTAAATTAGTTCAACCATTGTGTAAGACAGTGTGGCAATTCCTCAAGGACCTAGAAATAGAAATTCCATTTGATCCAGCAATCCCATTACTGGATATATATTCGAAGGATTATAAATCATTCTATTATAAAGATACATGCACATGTATGTTCACTGTGGTACCGTTTATAATAGCAAAGACCTGGAATCAACCCAAATGCCCATTGATGATAGACTGGACAAGGAAAATATACACCATGGAATACTATGTAGCCATAAAAAATGATGAGTTCGTGTCCTTTGTAGGGACATGGATGCATCTGGAAACCATCATTCTCCGCAAACTGACACAAGAACAGAAAATCAAACACTGCATGTTCTCACTCATAGGCGGGTCTTGAACAATGAGAACACATGGACACAAAGAGGGGAGCATCACACACTGGGGTCTGTTGGGGGGCCTAGGGGAGGGATAGTGGGGGGTAGGGAGGCTGGGGAGGGATAACATGGGGAGAAATGCCAGATATAGGGGACGGGGGATGGAGGCAGCAAACCACATTGTCATGTATGTACCTATGCAACAATCCTGCATGATCTGCACAGGTACCCCAGAACCTAAAGTATAATAAAATATATATGATACAGAAGGCCAGGGCAAATGCATATGTGAGAAATGGGGAGGATGAGGGAGATGTCACAAAAGATTTGGCTGGTTTGTTAAGGTGAGGAGGGTGCAGTACCAGGTCTGCGATCCTGAGCTATGCCATGAAGTGAAGCTGCTCTTATACTGAAAACATGTCTTCCACTGACCAAAGCAATAAAAAAGGACCTGTGATTCAGTCTCTTTTTCTAACAATCTCCTTCCATTCCTTCTCCCATTCTCTCTCAGATCTCTCATTCTGAGATTTAGAACTCCAGGAAGGATGGGCCCAATTTTCCTTCAACTGCCCATTCCCCACAATGTGTATATAAAGAATGATAATGCATATTTAAAGAACACCTGCCATAAGGAAAAAAAAATATAGAGATTCCCCAGATGCTTATTGTATGCATCTAGGGAATAAATGCAAGTCTCCACTCACCAGTTACTTGATTAGAAGTAGCATGTCATGGAGACAGGTTCACAAATGAATAAACTCAATAAATTGTATCTGAAGGTTAACTGCAGGAATGGGATTTTGAATATATGTCTGCAGGCTATAAATTATGCATACAATTATTCATAAAAACAATACTTGTTAAGCACTTCATATGTGCAAGTTCTCTGCAAGGTATAATGATTAACATGATATGAAGATATGATGAAGGTGATATAAAGTTATGATGAACCATATCCAGAAGAAATTAAAGTGATGCAGAAGATGATGGTCATGATCATCATCATCAGGCAGATAGAGATCTAAAACTTCATGTGATTTCAGACAAGGGGAAGATGTTTAGGCAAATGTCTCTGGGAATATGTCATGCAAACGCTGGCATTGAGGTGAGCCTTAAAATACAGATGGACAGGGGGAAATAGGTGAAGAAGTGGGGAGAAATATTGCAGTCTGAAATATCATGAGTAGAGATATACTTTTGTCAAGACAGAGATGCTTCCAGTCTAACACTAGCTTGATTGCTTTCTATTCCCTTTTCCAACTTGTCATGTTGTTTTTGCAACATCATAGCCTTTGTCTGCTAAACATGGATGCCAGCTGCCATCAGGTACTAAAAGTCAAAGGGAACCACTCAGCCCATGACCCTCCCTCAACCTTCTGGATAACATGCTTTTCGTTCTCCCTTATTCTCATACAGATTTAAATTTCTCCTTTCTGCAAGAGAATTTCATAACATACCTGTCAGGAGTGGTTAGATTCTTAAGAAAAACTGTATAAAAACCAAGAAGCACAGAAATGGCTAGGGACAAACCAAGGCCTACATTCAATATTTAGCTCAGCTCAGATACCACAGTTAATGAATTCCCAAATGGAATGTATTGGTGGGTGGGAGGCAAACAAAATCCAGTCTCTAATGGCATTCGGATATCTGCAAATACTTTCCTTGTTCCCATAAAAGCAAACAGGGAACTGAGTTTGAAAACCAAAATAAGGCTAGTAAATTCTTAAAAAGAGACAGTTCTTTTTCCTTGGAGACAAACCAAATTATGCATTTGCTTCTCTCACCAACAACATACACTGGCTCAAACATTTTTAAAAGAAAGCTGCTGAACATCTGCTGAGCAATTAATGGGATGCAGCAGCATGTTGTAATGGTCCCTGGGAAGGTATTAGCAATCCTGCTTATGAGACATGAAATGTTGCTAACAATGGTTCTTTCTTTTTTCCCTTTTTAATTTTTATTTTCCCCTGCCTACAAGGGGGATGAGAGAAAGGGAAATAGAGTCGAAGTGGAAGTTCTGCATATAATACTCCTCCCCACTGTTTCTCTCTCTCTTTTTTCAGGCTTCCTCCTTCTTCTCTTCCTAGCTACTCAAATATTAATGTGTTAATTTCAACCTAATAAAAGAAGTTGTGGTGGCTTACACCTGTAATCCCAGCACTTTGGGAGGCTGAGGCGGGCAGGTCACTTGAGCTCAGGAGTTCAAGACCAGCCTGGGCAACATGGTGAAACCCTGTCTCTACCAAAAATACAAAAAACCTTAGCTGGACATGGTGGCATGCATCTGTGGTCCCAGCTACTTGGAAGGCTGAGGAGGGAGGATGGCTTGAACTCAAGGGGCAGAGGTTGCAGTGAGCCAAGATCATGGCACTGCACTCCAGCCTCGGTGACTGGGTAAGACATCATCTCAAAAAAAAAAATGAAAGAAAAGAAACAAAACTGTGGCAAGTATCTCAGCCCACTGATACCCTACCAAAGTGCCAATTTTTCCATGAGTGAAAGGGGAACTCCCTCCACTGTTTTTTGTGTATGTAGGGTCTACCACCCTATTCAAATAGTTTTTTCTTTCAATCAGGTAGCTAGAGGTAACTTAGGAGCAATCTCCACAAGAAAAGGATCCCTCACAAATTTTACTTCCTTATCACAATTGTCGTGCCAGTTGACACAATTTGTCTTTTGCATATGAAAATCTAGCTCAGAGTGATGTGCACCTGTGGATACTGCCAGTTTTAACACGTTATGATCATCATAGCCAAACTCAATATAGCAAAAGTTTCCAAGATTCAGTTACTCCATGAGATTATCTTCATGTACTTATCAAATTGGAGCTAATTATCCACATATAAATCTATATCTACTCCAGTTGCTGAGCTAGCCATGACAGAAAACATAGTAATGCCAGTTGATCAGGCTTGGACTTGTACAGCCAAAAGACCCTACTATTAAAACTAACAGGAAAGGTTTCTACAATGGTTGGAAGTCAAATAATTTTCTTACTCTCTCCAAATTGGTCCGGGCTAAGAATGGGCTTTCACTTGGAAATGGATTTTTTTCCCCCTTTGGTGACCTAGTGTTACACATATCTACACTGCAAGGGGTTCTTCTTCAAAGCTCAGCATGCATATCTAGGTTCCCAAAATATACCTCCCTTTTGCCAGCCCTTCTCAGGAATCTGAGTCCTGCTTTCCAAACTCCTAGTTATAGAATAAACTACAAATATGAATTGGAAACATGTTTCAGTTCTTCCCAACTTTGCATTATTTTTGCCATCTGGAGTTTCTACCAGTGGGATTAACCTCTCATGGTTATCAGGAATTGACTTCCCTTCCCACATGGAGCTATAAATCCAAGGACCTTTGGATGCTTTGCTACATTCAGTTTCTCTGGCCAAGCCAACTGGCCAAACCAGTCTCAGCTAATTACCCACTTTTTGATCTCAATATTTCAGCTTGGTCCCAGCTCTAAACCATTTGTCAGTGAAGAAAGTGTTCTTAAGTAACATTTAAAATAAGATGTCATTTTTTTACATACCACTTCTCCCTAAAGTTAAATATGGTAACATATCAATCTTTTAAATTGTTTTAAATTTACACGTAACAATTATACATATTTATGGGATACATAGTGATGCTGTGATACATAAGCATAGTGATCAGATCTGGGTAATGAATATATCCATCATCTCAATCACTTATCACTTCTTTGTGGTGGGAACATTCAATATCTTCCAAAATAATCTGAACCATCTTTAGAGAGTAATGCAACAATCAGTCAAATAAAAACCAGGCACAGATGGAGAAGAATTATGGAGGAAGAAAAAGAGTGAAATGTGAGTGGCGTCCAGAAATGAAGAATGGGAGAAGCAGGGTTAGTTCTCTGTCTAGCTTGACCTCCAGTGCTCTCCTGTTCAACAGCGGGAGGTCTCTGGTAAACCAAAAAGGGACTGTTTTCTGATATACCAACCCTAAAGATAGTGTTCATTCAAAGACTGGTTATGTTGTAAAAGCAAATTTTGCATCATAAAGGATGGACAAGTTGGCCACATCCCTTCAAACACAGACTTCATTATGGAATATCAAGCTTAGTTGTTTTTAATTTCTCAACTCAAAGGGACCAAGTAGTAGATAATGAGGTTCAGGCTAGATGGTCTGATAAGATTAAATAAGTTAGTGAATCTTTTTAAACCAATATTCAATGGTTACTTTCTGCTAAGTTGACAATATTTGTCAGTGGCTTGGCTATTAGGATGACTACAACTCTTGTTCTGAAATTTGATCATTCTCCCGTACAATGAGTCATATGTGACTCTGCCATATGCCACCCCCGTTCATCAAACACCAAAGCTCAACATTCTCGGTAGGAAAAGGCCAGTCAAGATCATCAAATGCCTTGAGATAAGTTGGCAGCCTTTTCTTCAGAGAATTTTCACCAGCATACAATTCCGAAAGCGGCTTTTACCAGCAAGAGTAGTTTAGAAGGGCAGAGACTCTGTCCCTAGCGCTGACAACACTGCTTGGCCCAGCATAGGCAGCCACTCGGTAAGTATCTGTTCAATGGACGTGTTAGGATGACAAGATGCAGAACAGGAAATAAGCCCTACTCAATCCCACTTGCTCCTTGCAGTCATCTTTTTCAAGGGTCGCTCTGAATCAGTCACACTTGTATTCAAAGGTCTCAATGGCTTCCCAGACCTCTGATGGCTTACTCACTAAAGTAAGTGCAAATGACTCACCCTGACATGTTTTCACCCTCCACACCTCCATACCTCATGCTGAGGAAGAGTGACTGTTAAATATTTCTCTCTTTAAAATAGTGGAATTGAAAAAACAACAAGAACAATAAACTCTTATATGCAATCCAATAAAGAAAAAAGATAAAATCTAAAAGGGGAGAGGTCAATGACCAGCCTGCTTGGCCTTCCACTCGACCTTGCAGCGCCTCATGAAATCTTGAGGAAACCAGAGAATGGTGCTGGTAATAGCTACCTTTTGTCCTCATTTGTTCAACATTCTCAAAGCCCTTTAGGCTTTATATCCTTCCTTGGTGCTTTGGTGCTTCGAATGACCTCTTGCATTTAATCCTATCCATCCTTTAAGGTTCTTCCTTGAAACCTCCTACTCCACAAAATAATCCTGTATCATTTTGACAGGATATAACTCATCTCTGCTTTAAATTTTCTATACAACTTTAGGTGATAACAAGAGTAAAAATGCATATTACAGCTATGTTCCAGACACTATCCTAAGTGCATTACCTGAATTAACTTAATCTTCACACAATCCCTCTGGCATAGATGCTATTACCATCTCTGAGACACACAGAAGTGAAATCTCTTTCCAGGATTATACAGTGAGTAAAAAAGCCAAGATTGAAACCGATGCTCTGACTGGAAAAACAAAATCCAAGTGCTTAAATATGCTACATAGCCTCTCTCTATAAGAATTTATGCAGTTTGCTCGTTGACTGCCCCCACTGCCTACTCCTCCCACCCCACAGTACCACTGCCATTGTGACACCAAACTTCCTCACACCACAACCACGTTATAAGTTTTGTGAAGACAAAGACCATCTCCCGCTGGTGTTTCTACTCCACAGAGCACCAGCATGGCACTCTGCAAAAATAAGTACTCAATAAATACTGTTAATTTATGTTATTATTAATACATCACAACAATATATATTTCTAAATGCTTGTGTTATAATTGAAAACTATTCTAAGTCACTTGTGTTATCATCTATTCTACATAACTTGTGTTTTCACTGAAAACTCTCCATAAGCTTAGACGGCGGGTCCCCCATCCTTACCACCACCTTTTATAGGTGAAGATGGAAGCTCAATGACATTAAGTAAATTGTAAGATCATGACCAATTCCAGGTTCAGTTCCTGGGTATGGCCCTGTACCACTCCTAAGTTCCTGCTATTTCTACTGCACTAGATTATCCAGAAACTTAAAGAAAGCAAATTTTTTGTAACATGAATATACTGAAAATAAAACTTTGCAGAAAGAAGCCCCCAAAATGTATTTGTACGGTTAATGTTATTTTCAAGATTTCTGTTGAGATAAATGAAGCGTGCTTTCCTGTAAGATGTATCTAAATGGTTCACTGACAGTTTTTGCCAGAGACTAAGTAGAAAGTGTCCCTTTTTTTTTTGAGATGGAGTTTCACTGGGTCACCCAAGTTGCAATGCAGTGGCACAATCTCAGCTCACTGCAACCTCCGCCTCCTGGGTTCAAGTGATTCTTTTGCCTCAGCCACCCAAGTAGCTGAGACTACAGGCATGCACCACCATGCCCAGCTAATTTCTGTACTTTTAGAAGAGACAGGGTTTCACCATGTTGGTCAGGCTGGTCTCGAACTCCTGACCTCAAGTCACCTACCCGCCTCGGTCTCCCAAAGTGCTGGGATTACAAGTGTGAGTCACCATGCCCGGCCGAAAGTGTCACCTTTTTCCGTTCTCTAATCGATCCTCCATTAAGGCAGAAACACCAAGGAAGGGAACCTTCAAAATCTGATGCCTGATTTCTGATTAGCATTGTTACCATCTAGCCTTTTTATGAGGAAGAAAGCACAGACTGGGATTCCCTTTACCAGAGCCACCAGCCAGCACCCAGGAGCATGGACACTGACCTGCTGTTAAGTGAGCAGCATGGACCAGGACTTGGACCCCTGGCTTCAGCTCAAAGTGTACTGAGTTTTGGTTGAGCTTGTGGATCAGCAGTTCTGATAACTGAAAAAAGAAGCATAGTTAGTGCCACCGAAAGTGTCATACTAATTACAAATATGCTTAGAAATATTTACTATATTCACCAAGGCATCACAATATTATACCTGCAAGTTATATAAATAAGGTTTATATGACTTTGATTTTTTAAATTCCCAAATATGCAGATACAATTATTTTTAGCATAACCGGTCCTTATGTGCTAAGTGCTACTTAATAGGATAAACTATTAGTGAACGAAAACAATTATACTCTTAAAAAGTTATTCTGTATGATCTTAGAAAACTTACCCTCAGTCTTTTGAGAGAACATTTGTTATGCATAAGGACTTAAAAGAAGTAGATATATACAATTTACACATTCTGATAAGATTCACATAAATTTATTTTACTCCCATTCTCTTTCCCAAACCATGTGATTTTCACAAAACACTTTATGAATATTTATTATATGGCAAATATAGTTCTGTAATTCAGAATTGCAGCGAAGTACAGCCATAACATAAGTAACAAATTGGCTAACCTTTATTTCATGCTTATAAATATTATCTAAACTGCTTCTCAGGCTGACACACATGTACTGGGCAGACTGATGGAATTCTCGCCTATGAAATATTTAACCCCAAGCATGGGACAAATAACTTCATTTGGACAGAAATAGTATAAGGTAAGGTTTTATTGATGAGGTAACACTGTTATTTCGTTTAGATTAGAAAACCTAGCTCCATTTGCTGTTTCTTTTATAATTTCAAGGAATTTCTGAAAAGCTACAGGGATAATCATACTGCTATTATTTTTATCTGGTCTGCTAGTCCTATTTTTAATATTCAAATCATCAGCTTAATATTTTACTTGTTATGTTAGTCTAACTAGATGCTTTCTGACCATCATTCTGCTAGTTAAATTCTTAAATTTTTTTCCTTTTCTATTTGTTGAGTTTTACTTATTCCAGTGAGTTGCCAAAATGACACCTTTAATCCCTTTACTTGCTAAGAAGGTCCTGATGGCTTAGTTTGGAAGCAGAAAGTCACCTGCAGAAGCCCCTGATTGGCAGCAGAACTGAACTGCCCCACAGATAAACTTCTTTCCTGAACAACAGGAACAGAGGATGACTGTCACTGCCCAGTCATCGAGCACCTGGGATCCAGTGCAAGCCCAGCCTTTCAAATGCTGTCATTTAGCAAACAACACAGAAAAACAAGACGGTGATAAAACTATGTTGAAAACAAAACCGACTTTATTCTGTATATTAGGCTACTTCCTTTGTTGGGGGCTGGGAGTCATCCAGAATGATCCAGGTTTACTGAAGTGGATTTCTGGTCAGGCGCGGTGGCTTACTTTGGGAGGCTGAGGCGTGTGGATCACTTGAGTTCAGGAGTTTGAGACCAGTGTGGGCAACATGGTGAAACCCCGTCTCTACTACAAATACAAAATTTAGCTGGGCATGGTAGTGCACACCTGTACTCCCAGTTACTCAGGAGGTGGAGGCAGGAGAATCGCTTGAACCCAGGAGGCAGATGCTGCAGTGAGCCAAGATGACGCCACTGCACTCCAGCCTGGGCAACAGAGTAAAACTCTGTCTCAAAAAAAAAAAAGAGAAGTGGAAAAGTGTATTTTTAACCCAGACTGCATAGAATAGTTTTCCTATCTTTTAATTGGCACAGTCTTTATAGGAATCAGACAGTGGAATTTTTTAGAGAGGTCTATCACAAAAGTTTTAGCTATGAAATAGACACACATACATGCACACACAGATACAGAATTGCAGAAAAAATATTTTTATTCAAATATGAAAAACTTGTCAAAAGTAACTAAGGAATTTGCCTGTTTTGCCAAATCTATCACATGGACTAAAGGGAACTATATGTATTTGTGGAAGAAAGACTTTCCACCTTCAACCAGGTGAAGCGATATTTATTTCTTATCACTGAGAATGTTTTCTCTTCAAGTGTGAGATATATGTAGCTAAACCAGAAAATGGAGTTCATCAAAATAACATTTTTAATTTATAATCTCTGGGAGATACCCTTGCAAGAATAATTAACTACTTGGGTTTGTTTTAGTTTGTAATATTGTTTCATTGGCTCTATCTGTATCACTTACAAAATTTTAAGAAAGAAATTTAAATTTAAAAATTATCTGGTAACAGAATGTATGTTTCATATATTTAACTTGCATCAAAGGGCATACAACAATGAACACACACTTTGTGGGAAAAAATATGCATAAGAAACAAAACTAAATGAAATTTACACTGCATACAAGAATAATCTCAATTAGAATCATGTACTTTTCTACGGAAATAAATGAGTATGAAACTGTTGAGAGATTTTGACAATATTTTAAATGTTTTCCGCAATACCTGTAGAAGTGTTTATCCTGTATTTTTCCAAAAGATTACAAGTTGTTACTTATATTCTAACATATATTACACATGCTGTGAAGACTATTTTGGTAAAAGTGATTGTTTCTTACTATCTTTTCTAGTAGAGCACATCTTAGGTGTTAGTGTTGGCATCTTCACGGAAAGGATCATGGAGCTTAAAGGAAATACCAAATACTTATTCAGTTAATATTTGAAGAGTTGAGACTAGACTTTAGCTTTGTTTGACTCCTAATCCTATGGTATCTCCATTAAAAATATTTTCCTTGAACAAGCTGACAGAGAGACAGCAGGAGATAGCCGGAGAGAGGTCTAGCAGAGTAGGTTTACAAGATGAGAAAATACAGCGTTTTTATCAATTATGCTGCCATTTCTCATTCATCTGTGAAACATCCAAGTTGAAACATCAGCCCCAGTGATCAATATGGGCTACAGGAGTAGCCATTTCCTAACACCATCCTCAGAGGGACCACATTCTGTTCACCAGTTATGTAATTGGTAATGCCTGGGAGAGTCTTCAGCTATGGAAAGGAGCAGAATGAATAAACTGCTTTCTACTGAGAAGTACAGCAACAGCCTAAATGAGAAGAACAAACACTTGCCTGATACTCAAGTGAAATACTGTGTGATTTCTAGGAGAGAGACTGAATCTGCTAAGGCAAATTGAATTTATTTCTTTTTCTTTTTCTGTCTGGTGAAAAGTGTGTTGGCTTAACAAAATTCATTTATCCTGTTCATTCATCCCTCTTCTGCTGCTTTCCAGCACAGTCCATTTTCTATTCCATATCAGCTAAACAATCACGGCAAACAACACATTATTCTTGGTATCTGCCTATGTTGTGGAATATGCCTATTATTCAAATGCAACAACCCACATTTCATTTAAACTACCACTTAAAAGGACAGTGGAAACTCAATTCAAATTTTAGGAAAGCTACCGTCAAAAGGATGTCTTGGGAGGGGCCTGCTACAGGGAAATCACCAATGTTCCTCATTGTCTTGTTCACAAAAGATGAAGACTGAAAGCAGCACTCAACAATCAACTACATGTGGCTGTGGTCAGGGCCTTGAATTAAGAAAGGCCATTTTTTTGCTCACAGGTCATATCCATTGCAGCTATGCAGTGCTGTTGGGTTCACTGTGGTCACACGGGGACATTGGCTGGTGGAGTGGCCATCTTAAACATTTCCATTTGCTACATATGGCACAAGAGGGAAAAGGAGCTAGCAAAATTCTACAATGTGCATTTGATACTTTAGCTTGGAAGTGGCACATATCACTCCTGCTCCCAAAGTCCTGAGGCTCTGCCCCAGCAGAAGAGACTCATGGCTACAGCCCCATCATGTATCCTGAAAGCAGTGGGCTGGAAATATTTAGTCACACGGTGATGGTTACCACACAAAGAACACATTTAACACCCAAACAATTTCTAATGGAACCAAGAGGGGGAAACACTGTCGGACGATCAGAATGAAAGTGGCAATTATTGAAGCATGAAAAAAGAAGTTTTAAGGACAGTAGTTTATAAATTCATAGAATATGTAACCCAAAGAAGTGGAACAAGGTAAACATACAGATTCAAATGGGCTTAGGCAAATTTATTAATGGCAAAGCTACACTGGGCCAAAATACTAAGATTTATTCTGAAGGTGGTAGGATGAATACAAATCTTACTGAACATAACAGCATTCTAGTGCCATGTTTAGAGAAAGAGTTGCTTGGGTTGACCTGGGAGCTGACTCAGTTGGTCCATCTTGATACTGTCACACTATTAAAATCTCTTCAAGTAGCAGTTGAGGAACATTCCTTTTGGGTTAAACAGAGGAAGATCTTTCCCAATTCATGCAATGCAATTTTTGCACTGAATGTCAGGGAAGCAATGGAGCCAAATACTACATTTTAATTAACACTAGCTCACTCAATCTCATTCCTTCATAGCATGCACACACACATGCACACAGCCACACACAAATTTCGCCTGATTAAGTGCCTAAGGGGTCTCCTGAATGATGGTGCATGAAGAAACAAATCAACCGTAAATATGTTTCCTTTGGATTTCCCATCACCCACTTTAAGCTTCTATCTCCTCGGTCCTGCCACATTGGTTCTGGTCCACCTCTTACCTGCTCCACTTTCAGTTATACTTCTCCTACCTCAGTGACCTTCCTTGTAAACTTATATAGTTCAACTTCTCATGGTAAGAAGATCTGGACTGATAAGCAAAATATGTGGATATACAGAAAATAGAGAGTATTAATTCCATTTCATAATAAATGTCTAATTTCTTAAAATGCTGTCACCCGGCTCCATGTTCAGATCTGCCTTTCCTTCCTTCCTAGGTTCAGGCTCTGCATCTACCAACCATGGAGAGTAATAAAAACAGCCAAGGAGGAAATATACATTTTTTTTTGTGGTTGACATCTTTTCCACATCTTTTTGGTTCTGTTTCGGTGTTCTAACGTCCTTTAAGGATTCTGAAAGACAACACACATAGGCTCCTTATCTCCTCAGCACAGCATCAAAAATAATCACGATAGAGCATGGTGGTCTTCCCTCCCTTCAGGAGAGCCAGGAACAAATTTTCTCACCCCTGAGGACTCCGACGGGAGCAAGGGAGTGGGATGCTTGAGGGGCAGGGCTTGCTCCACATCTGAGCAGCGGGCCTCAGGACAGCAGCATGCGCTACTCTTGATGAGGCCAGCTCAGGGCAAGAGAGCCTTTTCTCACTCACCAGAGATCCTCAGTAAAGACTGGTGGAACCCTCCCAGAGAGAGGTCACTTGATTAACCCAGCCCGCCTCATGCTGATAACAGAGTCAAGTACTTCTCATTGTGAAGAATTTTCAATTTATTTTACAGACAAGATAGCTTGATCCAAGACAGCATCCCTGCTCCACAGGAAGGCTCTCAGAGGAAGCTAAGGAAGGAGGGCTGAGAGTCCTTTGCTGGGGCCCTGCCCTCCCATTCTTTAGGGCACATCTGTCTAGAATTCTAGTTCTTTCACTGCAGGAGCATCTGTACTGCATCTTTACAAGAAAGGGACCAAGGTGTGAAATGAGGGGATAAGGATGGCCCTTCTCAAGTCTCAGCTGAGATTTTGAGAACAGCCTTCAAAGGAGGGGGTTCATTTCTGTTGTTTGACTTTGCTTTACCTTTGTCTTAAATGTCTGTATAATTTATGACAACGGATGTCAGTTGCATTTGCCTCCCAGCCTTCCTTCTCCCTTCCCCACATTGTTCTTTGAAGAATCCATGTCCCTGTCTACTCTTGGTCCATTTGGTTCAGGGAGGGCATAAAACACCTGAGTTGTCACTGACAGCACATTATCCCCACGACTGCAGGGACTGGCTAAGAGATGCCCACTTTACACACAGGTCAGACCGGTGAAAACTGTGAACCTGGAGCTCTCGCTGTTGCAATCAGATGAAGGCATGGTCTCTGGATGGGGTTGATACACTGGCTAAACAGTAGGTGGGGATGCCTGTGGCCATCTTTGTTTTCCTATGTGTTGGTTGAATTCTCAGGCCAACTGCCCATATGGTAGCCAGGAAAATAGACGGAGAGACAGGAAGAGAGGAGGAAAGTAATTTGGTGACACTTTTGAGTGGTTCTGAATTTATCTATGCCTCAACTGTATCTCTGGACTTCTCAATTTAATGAATTCAGAAACTCACTTTTTTCCCCATAAAGTTAAGTGACTGAATCAGAGCAAAGAATTAAAGGACCCCTCCTGGATTGAAAACTATGGGTCTCCAGGAGACGCCCTTGTCTCACAGGGTCTAGACGTGTGCCTTGGTTTAATAAGTTGATTTCATGAGCATTTTTTCATCAGGGTAATAATGTTCTCCACAACTAAGACACTAATTTCTGATGTGCTCTGTTTGACATTTGTAAAGTCACTGTGTCTACTTTGGTTTGAGTCCTGGAATAGGCTGATATGCTAGCAATTTCCTTAAACAAATTTACAGTCTCTAGCTTGGTACTTTACTTTCTTTTCATACTATAAATCTGCATAACTTGCATGAGCTCATGCCATTCATGTACATTTTTTCCTTATTGTCCTCGCTTTTTTCCATTTTGTGTAATTGCATTCATTAATCTTTTTTCCTTTACTCCCACCATCCTCTCTTCAAATACATGCCCTTGGCTATCCCAGTCTATTTAATAGGCCTAAACTTTTTTTTTCATTTTCCACATCTCTTCTTACCATATAATGAGCATGAATGTAACCATTGTCTGTATACCATCAGTGAGCATTCAATCAAGGCCAAGTACTTTGATGTATCATTTCTTTAATCCTCTCCAATACCCCATGAGATAGGTGTGCTTTTGGCTCAATTATTCAACTTTTCTTGTCCTCACTTTCCTAACCTATAAAATGGACATAATAAATATCAGAGGGGAAACTAGAAACTGGTTATTTATGTAAGCCTGTGTTCTTTCTAACCAGACAGAGAGACACCTCTACATGTGTGCCAATTCTAAGTCACACACCTTCAAGTAAGCTAGTTGGTTTCAGATCTCTAATGATGTGGTTCACCAGCGACTGATACAGGCTGCCTCAAGGGCCATACTCAGCTCTCTGAGAACGCCTTTGCAGGAAACACCCGGAAGAGACAGAGAATGAAGGGACACAAGAAGTCTAGAGAAAGCAGATAGTCAAAGCAAGACACAGCCATACATAAGGATAAGAAGTTTCACAGAATGGACCCCTCTTCTTTCCAGATTTCCCTTCATAGAATGATGCAGATAATACAACACTTTCAGAAGAAAAAATGGAAAGTGTGAGAAATAAAAGTGCATAAATGATGTGGTAACTGGGAATAAAGGTGACTCTAAATCTGTACCCTCTTCCATATTTGAAAAGATTACAATCTGGATTTCATGAAAAACCAGTATGATTTAGAGGAGGTACAACTGCAAATGTTCATATCTAAAGGCCTTGGATAGGGATCTGGTTCCCTCTAGGTTCTTGGCAGTGCTGTAATAAGAAATAATCTATTCTTTCTCCCACTAAAGTGCAGTGCAGATAATAATTTCTAGATTATGATGGGGAGCTGAGGTGTGGAGGAAGGTTAGATGCAAATCTGAGGGGTTACCTGCTGCCCACCCTTCAACTCCACTTCACTGGGAAATGGGGTTCAACAGGGCTTTCCATGAGAGCTCTGCTCTTCATTACTTGCACACAGAGAAAATTTTACAGGTGAGCCTTCCGCCAAGTGAGAAATTGGCAGCTGAAAAGAGGGTGTATGCTAGAAGGTGGGCCATGCCATAATTCAGGATTGTTGTTAATAAGACAATTATAGAAGATTATCAAGTCATCCTGGTAGACTAGAGATCATGGGGCTAGATTATGGGTTTATTCAAAGTAAACAGAAAATCTCCAAGTACTGGAAGGGAAACAGCCAATATTTACTTAGTGGCTGAGAGAAATCTTACTTTTAATCTATTTACCTGGAAAAACTGAGCAATCAAAATCATTTGGTTTCTAAGATGGCAACTAGACCAAGACTGATCATGTTAACTGAATGGATGAAGAAAAATAACAACAACATAATAATCCCCACTACAGAGATGGGATAATATTTTAAAGTTAAAAGGAGGAAAGGGAATAAAAAAGAAGACTAAATGGGGCATGAGAAAAAGAGAAACACACATAGAGATATTCTCTCTCTCTCTCTCTCTCTCTCTCTCCCCCTCTCGAATGCTCCAAAAGCTAGTGGAGATGAGAAGGAAGTGAACCCCACATGGGCAGTAGAGGTGCTCTGGAGCCAATGTTACTCATTACAAACACAAATTAAAGCATAACAGGATGAGTTATTTGTATAAAAGGTGTACCTTTTAAAAAAGATAGGCATATCATGTCATTTGATTCTCATGGCAGTCTTGTAACAAGAAAGATATTGTTCAGCCAGTTGTTTTTTTTCCATTTGATATCATGGACAATTTTTTTGTGTCAGCATACAGAGATTAATCTAATTCATTGTATACTCCATACAGTATGCCACACTGTAAATAATTTAGCCATTCCCTGGGATATGGTTTGGTTATGTTCCCACCCAAATCTCATCTTGAACTGTAACTCCCATAATCCCCACTTGTCATGGGAAGGACCCAGTGGGAGGTAATTGAATCATGGGAGCAGTTACCTCCATGTTGTTCTCGTGTCACCATGTGATGAAGGACATGTTTGCTTCCCCTTCCACCATGATTGTAAGTTTCCTGAGCCTCCCCAGCCATGCTGAACTGTAAGTCAATTAAACCTCTTTCCTTTACAAATTACCCAGTCTTGGGTATGTCTTTATTAGCAGTGTGAGAACAGACTGCGACGCCTACCTTGAATGCTCTTGCATGTGTTCTTGGTGAAGCTGTAGTGAGGATCACCAGTTTACAGGTGAGAAATGGAGGCTCAGAAAGTTGAAGACTCCACAAATGGTTGGTGCCCTCACTCAGACTAGCAGTGGTGTAGCTTTGACTGCAGAGAGAAGCTGAAAACATCTCCTGAGGACTCACCTGCTCCAAGTCGTCAGCTGACCTTTTGTTTTCTCCTGCTGGATCCTGGTAGGGCAGGACAAAGAGTTCAGCAGTGGTGGGTAAGCCAGGGAGCACTGCCACCAGGATGTGCTGGCCTGGAACTCCTGTGGCCTAAGGGACAGACACAGGGGCTCACATAAGTGCTGCAGAGAAGAACGCTGAAAAGGGACCAAGTATTTGGTGGGGGGATCAGGGGTAGGCAGAAGACACCGAAGGGGCTTGAAAGCAGAGGTCTGGCAGCAGGTATGTGAGAGGCAGTACTAGGCTATAGGTGCAGGCTCTAGAGTCAGGTTGTCTGCGATTTAATCCCAGCTTCAATATCATGAGACCTTAAGCTCATTGCTTGTATTCTCCATGCCTACACTCCTTTAAATAGAAGACAGGACAGTCATAGTACATGCCTTGTTCATGGGAGAGTTTGAGGATTCAATGAGTTACACCTGAAGCATTTACAGTAGAGCCTGGGGATTCAAATGTTAGCTCTTCTTCCTAGAGGGCGTCTCTAAGTGGGGAACCACGCCAGTGAGAAGACCTTCACTTTATCATCTGCCTCTCAAGCCTTAGCCCTTTCTAACCTAGCTCTTCCTTCATCATCCCTCTGGAGTTACTCTTTAAACAGACCCATCACATCCTAACCACCTAACCTAACAGGACATCCCCATGTCATAACCCTCAGGAGGCCCCTGTTGACATCTCTGCAGCATCAGACCTCATGACCAGCCCTGTTTCCTGACGCACTCTGAGCCTTCCACTTCACCACACTGACTATTCTGTTAAAATTACAGATATCACTCAAGGACTTCTTGTTTATCCTAGCTCACTCTTCTCTCTCTTGAGCTATACCCCAGGGTTTCCCCGAATCCTCTCTCTAGATGCTTCTAGAATCAATAGCTATCATCCCAGCTTCTCTCTCCAACAGTCCAATTCAGATCATGTTCCCTTGTCCAAAACGCTTGCAAGAATTCCCATTGCTAACAGGATTAAGGACATATTCAAGGTCTTCTGCAGTATGGTCCCACGCTTCCTTTCCAAACTAATTACCCGCAACTCTTATGCTTTTGCCAAATGGGATGATGTACAATTTCTTAATATTTCAGCCTGTTCCCGCAAATGTTTCTGTGCCAACCAGAATGTATTTTCTCTGCTTTTGCTACTTAAAGCTTATTTATTTCATTATTTCCCAATTAGGTGATTATTTGTTTTTGAACTCCACTGTGTTGCATTTTTTTTGAAGATATAAGAAATTCCAGGTATTAGGTCCTCATCGAATGTTATAAGTTACTTAGCACAATGCCAGGTACTTCCCAGATGCATTGTGCTAAGCAATTTATATTATTTTCTGTGACCTCCAACAATGTTACTATTATGAGTAATTTACAGTATTATTTTATGCAACTTCCAACAACAACCCTTTGAAGTAAATATGATTATACCTCACTTTGCAGTGAGGACATATCACAGTCTGGGGTCCTCAGAAAGTTGACCCTGAGTTTAGAATGCAGGATATTTATTAAGAAGTGCTCTTGGGAACACCTATGAGAGCAAAAGGAAGGAAACAAACCTGGGCAAGGGAAAAAGTTGAGCTGTCATGTAGGCCCATGACCCCACAGGGAGAAAGAACAGCCCTTCAGAGTTGTCTTACGTTGGGCTGAGATGGTCAGGACTTTACATACCTGCACCAGCCTGTCATCAGACAGGAGCCACCCTAAAAAGTGACATTGGAACCAGGCTGGTGAAGACTCTGCCCATAGCCCTCCCAGAAAAGACAGCAAGTGTCTGCCTGAACAGAGACCTGGGTGGTACATCTCAATTTCCACTCCAGGAAAGATGGTGGTTGTAGGAAGATTGGGACAGTGGCTCAATGCCACTGAAGTGACTGCCGATGCTTCTGAAGTCTGGTCTGACTGTGAGGTCTGTGTTGGGACCCAGAGCTCTGTACCTCCCTTCTCCAGACACAGACCAGCTCCTGTTTCAGCAAACCCCATACTGTTTTATGCCCTTACTAGACTGTAAACTCAGAGATTAGGCCTGCATAATCTTCATGTACACAAAAATGTTTATAATGACACTCAATTAAAGATTTCATTGTGAAATGTCAATAGCAAAAGCCATTTTGATGATGAAAAGGCAAACAATTTTATGCCAAATTTTGTTTCATAATGAATAGGAAGAAAAGTGCAAATAAGCTGACTCTCAGTTATACCTCTTATAAGGTTTATTAGTGGACACTTGGTAATGTGGACCCTTGGAACTTAAGAAAGTGGCCAAGTGCAATTACTGATCTCAAAGTCAGTGTAAAATGCTAGGAGCCAAGCTCTGCGTCAGCTGCCTCTTGAGATTGGTTAACTAGGGAGCCTTGGAAACTGGAAGTTATTACCACTACCATCATCACTGCTATAACCTTGCCCTCATCCCTGCCCTAAGGGACATTAAGTCAATCTGTTTATTCTGCATATACCTGATTATGCTATGCAGCAGACTGGAAATAGTGATGAGCAAGTCATTTCTAGCCTAATGGACAGCTGGTAGAAAGGTGGAGGTACAGGGTGTCTGATCTCTCGGTAATAAGTATGAAGAGAGATCAGCCTAGAAGGCTGGACATTGCTGAGCCAATGCTTGGGTTGATAAATCACCTGGGGTAGTTGAACAGATGGAGGACCTATGAGGACACAGGTCCATAGAATGCTGCAGATAAGAAGAGGTGGGCAGTGGGTTTGTTAAAGAGCATAAGTCATCCTTCTTGGACAGCGGAGGACAAAAACCAGTTGTTACCTTAGAGACAGAAGGCTCAAGGCAGAAAGGCCTATTCCTTTTAGGGTTGTAGTCTAGCAGTTGTGCCTCCTGGTGGCAATAATGTGTAACCACCACTCATGTCACAGATGCTGAGAGCCATGGAGAGGGAGGTGGGTGGCACTGCCCAGAGGCACATGAAGATATCCTTTCTTTACCCCATTATTCCATCTATCCCTGTTTCTCCTGGCAATAAGGCAAAGGATGGCCCTAGAGGTGAAGTGGTTAGAAAACCACAAAATCAAGAGTCAAACCTTGATGGTCTGACTCCAGAATCTGATTTATTTATTTATTTTACTTTTTGAGATGGAGTCTCGCTCTGTATCTCAGGCTGGAGCACAGTGGTGCCATCTCAGCTTACTGCAACCTCTGCCTCCCAGGTTCCGGTTCAAGCAATTCTCCTGCCTCAGCCTTCCAAGTAGCTGGGATTACAGGCACGAGCCACCATGCCCAGCTAATTTTTGTATTTTTCTTTTTTTAGTAGAGATGGGGTTTCATCATGTTGGCCAGTCTGGTCTTGAACTTCTGACCTCCTGATCTACCTGCGTCGGCCTCCCAAAGTGCTGGAATTACAGGCATGAGCCACCGCGCCTGGCCCAGAATCTGATTTTTAACTGCATGACCTTGGGTGAGTAATCTAATATCTCTAAGTTTCATTTCTTCACCTACAGAATGGGAATAATCACAATTTCAACATCATATGCTTATTTGGGGGATTAAATGTGTTAAAATAATGCAAAGCACTAAAAAGAATACCTAGAATATTTGAAGTGCTAACTATTAACAAAGGTAATGAAGACAGACAAGACCAGTTCCTTGCAAGGGGTTGGATGTGAGATCTGTTTTCTGAGCAGGGGTGATCTGAATGCCTTTATCTCATTATCTTTTTGTATCCTGTGGCACCATGTGTTGGGATATGAAAGAATGTTCAGTGAACTTAATTGATTTTTGTTATGAGCTAAGAATATGCCCTCGGAGTAGATAACTCACCTCTGATTTTCCACATTTACACAATAAGCTCAAGCTGCCCCATGAGCGGCTATCCCATTCCTCTGCTCGTGAAAGTAGAATAAGGGGCTGGGCATTGTGGCTCATGCCTGCAATCCCTGTACTTTGGGAGGCCAAGGCAGGTGGATCACTTGAGGTCAGGAGTTCAAGTCTAGCCTGGCCAACATGGTGAAACTCCATCTCCACTAAAAATGCTAAAAAAAAAAAAATAGCTGGGCGTGGTGACACACATCTGTAATTCCAGCTACTCCAGAGGGTGAGGTGGGAGAATCACTTGAATCTGGGAGGTAGAGGTAGCAGTGAGCCAAGATTGCACCACTGCACTCCTGCCTGGGTTACCGCGCGACTCCACCTAAAAAAAAAAAAAAAGTCTCTGGCCTCCACTGAAGTGCAAGTGGCATCCTCAGCACAATTCAGGGAAACATCAGATAGAGGCCCAGAGCTATACGCATTGACTAGGTAATCTGGATTTTGGTCACAGCTCC
>CAUYLG010007479.1:0-106670 GCA_963573385.1 Cacajao melanocephalus
GTCCTAGGCCAGGCAGAATTCACAACAGGCTGCCTGAACAGAATGGGCAAAAACTGGAAGCATTCCCTTTGAAATCCAGCTCTAGACAAGGATGCCCTCTCTCACCACTCCTATTCAATATAGTATTGGAAGTTCTAGCCAGAGCAATTAGGCAAGAAAAAAAATAAAGGGTATTCAATTAGGAAAAAAGGAAGTCAAATTGTCTCTATTTGCAGATGACATGATTGTATATTTAGAAGACCCTATCGTCTCAGCCCCAAATCTCCTTAAACTGATAAGCAACTTCAGCAAAGTCTCAGGATACAAAATCATTCTGCAGAAATCACAAGAATTTCTATACACCAATAACAGACTAACAGAGAGCCAAATCATGAGCAAACTCCCATTCACAATTGCTACAAAGAGAATAAAATACCTAGGAATACAACTAACAAGTGATATAAAGGACTTCTTCAAGGAGAACTACAAACCACTGCTCAAGGAAATAAGAGAAGACACAAACAGATGGAAAAACATTCTGTGCTCATGGTTAAGAAGAATCAATATTGTGAAAATGGCCACACTGTCCAAAGTAATTTATAGAGTCAACACTATCCCTATCAAGCTACTGATCACCTTCTTCACAGAATTGGAAAAAACTACCTTAAACTTCAGGGAACCAAAAGAGAGCCTGCATAGCCAAGACAATCCTAAGCAAAAAGAACAAAGCTGGAGTCATCACCCCACCTGATTTCAAACTATACTACCAGGCCACAGTAATCAAAACAGCATGGTACTGGTACCAAAACAGAGATATAGACCAATGGAACAGAACAGAGGCCCTGGAGACAACGCCACACATCCACAACCATCTGATCTTTGACAAACCTGACAAAAACTAGCAATGCGGAAAGGATCCCTGTTTACTAAATGGTGTTGGGAAAACTGGCTAGCAGTGTACAGAAAGCAGAAACTGGACCCTTTCCTAACACATTACAGTAAAATTAACTCCAGATGGATTAAAGACTTAAACATAAGACCTAACACCATAAAAACCCTAGAAGAAAACCTAGGCAAAACCATTCAGGACGTAGGCATAGGCAAGGATTTCATGACTAAAACACCAAAAGCATTGGCAACAAAAGCCAAACTGACAAATGGGATCTAATTAAACTCCAGAGCTTCTGTACAGCAAAAGAAACAATCATTAGAGTGAACCGGCAACTAACAGAATGGGAAAAATTTTTGCAATCTAACCCTCTGACAAAGGGCTAATATCCAGAATCTGCAAAGAACTGAAACAGCTTTACAAGAAAAAAACAAACAAACCCATCCAAAAGTGGGCAAAGGATATGAACAGACACTTTTCAAAAGAAGACATATATGAGGCCAACAAACATTTGAAAAAATGCTCATCATCACTGATTATTAGAGAAATGGAAATCAAAAGCACATTGAGATACTACCTCAGGCCAGTTAGAATGGCAATCATTAAAAAATCTGGAGACAACAGATGCTGGAGAGGATGTGGAGAAATAGGAACACTTTTACACTGTTGGTGGGAGTGTAAACTAGTTCAACCATTGTGCAAGACAGTGTGGCTCTTCCTCAAGGACCTAGAAATAGAAATTCCATTTGACCCAGCAATCCCATTACTGGGCATATACCCAAAGGATTATAAATCATTCTATTATAAAGACACATGCACACGTATGTTCATAGTGGCCCTGTTTACAATAGCAAAGACCTGGAACAAACCTAAATACCCATCGATGATGGACTGGAGAAGGAAAATGTGGCACATATACACCATGGAATACTATGCAGTCATAAAAAATGATGAGTTTGTGTCCTTTGTAGGGACATGGATGAATCTGGAAACCATCATTCTCAGAAAACTGACATAAGAACAGAAAATTAAACATTGCATGTTCTCACTCATAGGTGGATGTTGAACAATTAAGAACACATGGCAACAGGGAGGGGAGCATCACACACTGGGGTCTGTTGCGGGGAATAGGAGAGGGAGAGCAAGTGGTAGAGAGGTTGGAGAGGGATTACATGGGGAGAAATGCCAGATATAAGTGATGGGGGGATGGAGGCAGCAAACCACATTGCCATGTATGCACCTATGCAACAATCCTGCATGTTCTGCATATGTACCCCAGAACCTAAAGTGCAATATAGATATATATATCTATAGATATATAGATATAGATATGTATCCCCTCAGCTAGCCCCATTCCTAGCCAAGTAAATACTTGAATGAATTAATGCACAATTTGATCATTGCTCCAATAAGGTACAGAAGCAACTTCATTGCTTATTCACTGGCACACTTAGAGATAATGCAGTATGTAAGTGTTGTGTATACAAATAAGGTCCATCGAATGCATTTTTTCAAACTACAGCTATAGTACCTACAATCTCAGTGCCTATAGAAAATGTCACTTGGCAAGTTCAATCTTAAACCAAAGACAAACAGGGAATTAGGGCATAGCAGTGCTCCATTGTGAATAAGCTTATATTAATTTTTAGATGAGCTTTAAAATTAAAGCCAGAAAAAAATAAACTAAATTAAATCCCCAGGACTAGTATATTTAAGTATTTCTTGGAGGTCAGTTAGCCCATGGGAGATACTAGTATGCAATGTCTATGCATAATGTTATTTGGTCTTTGTTAAAAAACAAAAACAAAAACAAAAACACCTCTTTGCCTTCTTCAGGAAATTTATAGATTCTGCTCAGAAGCAGTTTCATTGGGTCTGTGGATAGGGCTCCTGAGGTTCAGTTAATCCCAGAAATTATGGATGTGCTGCTCAGAAAAAGACAAGGAACAATAGTGACAACCCAAGTTCATAATTGTACAAACTCAACTCAGCCTTACATACCTGCTGTTGAGAATCAAAATCCTAAAAGAAGATTGTTAGATATAAAGATTAAACGTAGGGAGCTTCTATGGAATATCTTGTTTTTTTCTTTTATTATCAGTGGAAATTACATTTCTTAACCTGAGAAAGGAGGTTGGACTAGGTAAATTTTTAATACCCATCCTAATTCTCTAGAGCTTACTCATAACTCTGAGTATATTTTACAGGCAAACTCTTAAGAAGTGACTTTTATTCACAAAATATTCTCATATCTTGATTTTATGGTACTTTAACTAAATATACATTCTACCCCTATTGTCATCAAACTAAATAAAACTATAAGCTAACAGTGACAATTAATTAGGGAGCAGGCATTTCAAACTATTGTTTGACCACTAATATGAACATATTTGCCCTTCAAATTGCTATAGGGACATATTTTCCATGTCAAAAATTAGAATACCTGATCTGAAATGAATATTTGTATATCTTAGGTTTATAAAAGAAGTCTTGGATGTAGTTAAATTTTGAAAATTTCTGGAATATTTAAATGTTATAAAATGAATAAGATAAAATAAGTTGGCCAGGTGCGGTGGCTCATGTCTGTAATCCCAGCACTTTGGGAGACCCAGGTGGGTGGATCACAAGGTCAGGAGTTCAAGACCAGCCTGGCCAAGATGGTGAGACCCCGTCTTTGCTAAAAATACAAAAATTAGCTGGGTGTGGTGGCATGTGCCTGTAATCCCAGCTACTCAGGAGACTGAGACAGAGAATTGCTTGAACCCGGGAGGTGGAGTTTGCAGTGAGCTAAGATAGCATCACTGTACTCCAGCCTGGGCAACAGAGCAAGACTCCATCTCAAAAATAAATAAATAAAATAAAAGTTGCATGAAGTTAAAGACTATGCCTGGTATGTCTACCACAATGTGTGCATATTGTAGGTTCTCAATGTATTTTTAAAAGAACAAATCAGTGCATAAATGAATGAGTGACAGTGACAACAAGAAGAAAGAGAGAGAGTAACAAGGCTCAGGAACTGCGTGGCTTCCTAGAATCATAATGGTAATGCAGGGATGCAGTTTTAATAGATCAGAAGGAAAAATGGTACCCTGTGACTAGCCAACTGTAAAGGGGGCCTGAGCAGTGGGAAAGAACTCACAGAAACCCAACCTGGCTCCTCAGAAATTTCTCAGGAGCAGCTACAGACCTGAATCAGCTATAGAGCCCCATCTGTAGATCCAATCACAGAGCTCTGAGGAGAATAATGGAGGAACTGATAGTAGTGGTGAACTCAACAGGAGAAAGTAATGTGGAAAGAGAAAAGAGAGAGAAAGATAAGAATGATTCAAATAATTCTTTCTTTTGTCAAGAGAGATTTTACTACTTGTTTCTAGTTTGAATGCCTTTAGAAAGGGGTTTTGAAAAGCATCAAGAAGGGATTGTATTACTCTATTTAAACATTTTTCAGTGAGTAAGATCTACCTACTCCGTGCCCTGGGAAGATGACCCATTGGAAAACATCAACATGGTTCCTTGCCCTCCAGCTTTCACTTGTCTTTGACTAACAGGGACCCCAAGAAAATTGAAAGGAGGGAGGAGAGTGAGGTCAGGGTATACTTTCCTTGATGCCCTCACTGTGAAGTCTCCTAGGGCTGTCACCCTCTCTTGACCAATGATGTCTCATTTTTTCAAGGTAATCTTGTCCACATGATGTTCCTTTTCCAGATTTAGTTTGTTCTTTCTGTCCCTAATGTTGGATTGTCATTCTTTCTCACTCTCTTACATGGGTAGCTAGCCAGACACTGGCAGAACAGGAGAGGGCTCCCACTCACACACACACACACACACACACACACACACACACACACACACACAGCAGGAATGTTAGGCAACTGTTGTGTGATGGTCAGGTGGTTGTTAACTGTCTCTCTAAAATAATAATTTCCCAGTATCAGGGAAAGGCAGTCTACCAATAAACAGAAACACCTGACACTGGTGATCAGCAGCTTCCTGATAAGATCTCAGAACTTGGGTGAGGGGGCTCAAACATGCACATTAAGAGGCAAAATGGTAGAGTTTAACTGGCATATGACTTCCCAGGGACATTTGACTGGTAAGGGAAGAACAGCTCAGGTAAGCATGCATATACCTCCAGTAAACATACTGTGCATGCTCACCTCCCAAGTGCTGGAAGGCCATTCCACATGTGAACAACCCACCCCAAGCAAAGAATCTGGTGAGAAAGAACACAAGACCCAGGAAATACGCCAACATATAAAACCCCAAGTCAAAAGGTCAAACTGCAAACTTGATTTCTCCAGTCACCCACATGGCCCTCTTCCAAGTGCACTTTACTTCCTTTCATTCCTGCTCTAAAGCTTTCTATTACACTTTCACTCCTGCTCTAAAACCTGCCTCAGTCTTTCCCTCTGCCTTATGACCCTCAGTTGAGTTCTTTCTTCTAAGGAGGCAAGAATTGAGGTTGCTACAAACCCATATGGATTGGTTGCCGGTAAGGTACTTTGGTGCCATGTCTTGGATACATTCCACTAATAACATACTATGGTACTGCGTGACTCAGATACATTCTTCCCCTAACGACTCAACTTTGTAAACAAAAGCTTTGTAAACTTCTTCCTCAAATTACTGTATTTCAAGTGGGTGTTTGTTTCTTTATGGGTACCAGATTTATAGAGCAACAGGTTCTTTGTTGCTGATTTTACCCAACTTCTGTTTCTTCCTGCATAGTTACATCCCTTCTCCATCTCCTTCATCACTCATTTCTAAGAGAAGACCAAAAAAATCCCCTTTGCCTAAGTCCTAATGGAAGTCTTAAAATAGGAACTGTAACTTAGGTCACAGATTTCTTAGGTAACACTGGGATCAGAAAGGTTGGCTTTGAACACTTTCTGCATTGGAAAACAAAATCATCTGCTGAGAAAGCCCACTTTCTTTTCAAAAGTGTATATTTTATATTTTTAATTCAGCAAAACCTTTCCCCTTATAGGTACTGTACATTGGTTTTATACATAACTCTTTGGGACTGTAGAGAATATACACATTGATTTCTCATATTTTCTTAATTAAAGGAATAAAATCACATTTGTGGAGGGCCTGCTAATTGCCATGTGCTGCACAAGATGCTTTCTCTCCACTTATCACAGAGTTCATGGGTGTTGTTGAGGCAATAAGAGGTGGGTGGTAAGTAGGTGACAGATTATAGATCTGGTCACAGTGTTCTCTACCTTCAAATCATATGCTCCCTCCCTGAAGCCAGATTGTTTCTCTTCAAATACTTAAAAATAATGATCTTACCTCTCATTCCATTTTTTCCTTCTTTGAGTTAAAAGTATATAATGGCTTAACCATTCCTTGGTAACATTATTTGTAATTGTTTTTCCATTTGGCCACTATATGCTGTATGTGGTCATTTACAAAAAAAAATTCTTCTTATTTTTTGTGTGCTCAGAACTGAATGCAGGACAACCAGACCACCACCTGTGATCTGAAGGCACCTGTTCTTTGAAACCCACATCATACTTTTAACTCATGCATTGATGAAAACCTCCCGTTCTTTTCTATGTCTACCCCAATCCTTAATTTTTTATTTGTATTTTGAACATGAACTCCAACCAATGTGTTGTGTTTTCCTTTAGTATTCTCTGCATCAGTTCTAAAGTGTTCTTCTAGCCCCCTGAGACCTCTCTACGTTCTGAGTCTATGTACTGTTACTGTCCCAAGGCCAAGTAGCTTTCTTTTCATCTAAAGGCATCACTAAATTCAAATAAACATCAGATTGACTGAAAGAGCCTTGAAGAAAGAGCATCTTATAGGAAAACTTTCTTAAAATCATTACTAAAAGCATCATCCTTCCCTCAAATGTTACACACCTGTAAAGTACTTAAAATCTCATTTTCTATCCCTTAAGAATTCACTCCTGGCCCATACGACTATAATTGACTTCATGCAAATCACTGCCCCTCTCTACAAGGTTATTTACCCATTGACATTCCTTCACAGCCCATCACCTACTGTGTAACCTTGGCTTCATCCACTCTAACTGCTTTTCTCATGATGTTACTTCCCTGGAATTCTGAAGAATGAAGCCCCTATCGACCCAGCATCGTACCAAATACTGCAATGCTCTTTCCTAGCCTCTTCTCATGTGCAAATTTGATAAGCATGTCTTATATTTTTAACCAAGTCAAAGCTAAAGTTTTGTCTAGTTATTTAACTCCAGTGTCACTTCTAAAAAGCTTAAGAAAAGTTTAACCCTACAATAATATGTATCCATTTATAATAACTGTATAAAGTCAAAGCCATACAAAGAAAAGGAAGCAATTGAAGCTTAAGTAATTATAGTCTGTAAATGTTATATTTGGTGCTCAGCATTCTGGCAGCAAGAGCAAACAAGAGAATGATTCTAAATACTATAATTTCCAATATCTGCCTGAAGAAAACATAACAATTCTTTGGGAGAAATAAACATTTTCCTCATAGAGTGAGGCTTAATAAAAGTATTCTTTGTGACAGCCCAATGGATTTTAAGCTTCTTAAAAGTATGAACTATTTTTGGTCCCCTCCCATATATTAATCTCCCCTGATTTCTACTGTGCTTAAGAAGAGTGTATTATGGTGGTAATATATGCTGTTTGACAAGGACATTAGTCAAGTGGCTTTTTCTCCTGTGTAAAATAAATACGGGAAAAGGTAGTTACAGCTTATGGATCCAGAAGTTATGAAAGAAGTAAACATGTTGAATAGTTATATGAGATATTCGAAGGAGATTAAACTGATAGGAGAAAAGCATCATAATTAACAGAAATAGAAAAAGAAGGGAGGAGTGAGTCAATTATGAGAGGCACAAAGATGGAGTGAGTACAGAAGGAAAAATGAAAGCTGTCAAGTTTGGGGACCAGCAGAAGTTACACAGGGCAGGAGCATGTTAAGCTGTGATGCCTTAAATGATGCACAGTCAACATCCATTCATTTGTGGATAGTCTGTTTAAAGAGTTCATTTGACCCAGTTACCATGGTGCTCGACT
Source organism: Cacajao melanocephalus (assembly GCA_963573385.1). Lineage (NCBI taxonomy): Eukaryota > Metazoa > Chordata > Mammalia > Primates > Pitheciidae > Cacajao > Cacajao melanocephalus. The sequence continues at coordinate 7,894 of CAUYLG010007479.1, forward strand.
TTGTTCATCTTCCCACACAAAGTTGAAATTCTTTTATTTATAAAAGCTATGATGTTGGACTAAACAACACATCCTTGTTGGGTACTCATTGGATTTTAATGAGCATCTGGGCAGACCCTGGGAGAGAGCTGTGTTCTCACAGCGCGAGGGCAGGCTCGATGCTTTCAGCTGTTGGCACCACTCACAGTAGATAGTGTTCTCAAGAGAATGCGTGTTAGTAAACCTTCATTCGTGTGTGTGTGTGGCTGAAGAGAATTGGCTGCAAAAGAGAAGTTCAATTCTCTTATTTCTGAAGGCAGAAAAGAAGTTTCCAAATGACTTCCTTTAATTTGGTAAGTTGCCCTCAAAGACTATTGTTTGAGCATCTCAAAATACAAGCTTAGAAAATCCCCCCTTAATAACTGTCATTACAAATAATCTGTTTAATATTTGCAAAGGATGAGTTTGTCAACAAATTTCACTACATCCAATATTTGGGAATAATATGGTACCCCTGAGAAATCCTGGGGGAAGAGGATGAAAAATGAGTTTAATGGGAGTTGATATAAGCTATCCAAATGAGAGCTATTTAAAAAAATGTCCTTGACCACGCCACCAGCAACGCTGGGGACATTGACGGGGCTCACTTTGTTTTCCCAGGAAGAAAAGAATCAAATATAGCTAGAGGTAACTACTAGTAGTAAGATGTTCACAAACATCTAACACATTCCATAACTCTGTATATTCTCTTCCCTTTACCTAGAATACCTTTCCCTTATTACCCTAGTCCTCTGCATTTTTTTCTTAAACTCTTACTCATCCCTCAAAATTCAGCTCACTTTGTACCTGCTCTATAAAGCTTCACCCAGGCATCCTAGGCAAAACTTGTTTCTCCCATTCTCGTATTAACTCTTAGCATTGCCATAACTTTTTCCTTATTATAGCTCAATTGAAGATTTTACATCTACTTCAACTTCCACTTAAAGATCTATTGGATTGTGAAATATTTTAGAATGACTATTTCTTATTCATTTTTTATTCCTACTCCTGGTATAGTGTCTAATATTTATGAATGAATAAATGAATGAATGAAAAACAAAGCAAGACAAAGAATAGCAAGGCAAAGAAAGATGAAAAGATTGGACAAAAGGAGAAAGAGGACAAATGGCACAGGCCGAACATAAGACTAAAAACTATTAGATACTAAAGATTGTTAGAGGTATGTAACCTCAGAAGAACCAGGCTGGGGCAAGAAAAGACAGAAAGTAGAAACACAATATTAAAGAAAATCAATTTGTTATCACAAGCAAAAAGAACAGGGAAAGTAGAGGTAGAAGATTTTTTCGAAAGCCTAGAAATAGAAAGCACTGGGTTAGGACAAGTAGAGTCTAAAATGTCAGACTTTTACAGACCCAAACTGGAATCCCACAAGACAGAGTGTGTATTTGGGTCCTAAAATATTGCTTTTCTCCAGAAACTACTGATGAAGACCGAGGCAAAAGATCTTTGGATGTTTAAAGAAAATTGAGACTTATAATAGGAAAGTTCTTACTTCCAAGGACAAGACAACATGTGTATCAAACCTTTATCTAGTGCCTGTGTTGCTGTGAGTTCAGGATGGAGTGGCCAGTGAGAAAGATGCTTAGTTCACAGGCATTGGCCTGCACTAGGAAGTCTACCCAGCTCTAAAGTTTCACTTGCACACGGGCAAGCCCTGTGCCACATGGGGTCTCCCTTCTCTAAATTCTTGTGGCAAATAGTATTATTTCATTTACATCCTGATTCTCTACCAAATTGTAGTTTACTCAGAAAAAGAAACTGTGAATGTGCTTCCGGAATCAATCTTGGCATGAAACTGATAGCTGTTTTCTACTGATTGGTTCAATATTATGCTACTTTTTTATTGGTTAAGTTTAAACATGTAAGTAAGTTAACACTCAAAGTCTAAATTGCAGCACTTTGAGATCATTTATTTTACTTGCTTAGTCTCTGTCCCTAACTATCCCATACTCCAATTTTGCGGTAGTGGTGGTGAAGAGGGTAATTCTAAAATTGTGTACTTGTATTATATCCTCGCTTTTTTCTAAGCTCTCTAACTACTGTTAATTCTGTGGTATCCTTTTTTTCCCCTCAGGGACCTTCCTCCCACAGCTTCCATCCTCCTCCAAACTTGAGTGTCAGCTCTCTAGGCTGCCACATATCAGTTGCACTGTTTATTCTTTCCCTTTATTACTCTCTGGTATAGAAATTGTTGCCTACATTATTTTCATTTTTGTTTTTAGTTGTCGCCATTATTATCTTAAAGAGAATCCTCAGGAGATTTCCAAAGAAAGGACATTTGGCATATTAATTTTCTTAGTTTAATTTTAGCTATATTCTGCCATTATGCCTAAGTGGTATTCTGGCTAACTTTAGGATTCTGGAGCAGAAACACTTTTTCTTTAGTCATTGTAGGCATTAGAAGATAAGATTTGAAAAGTCAACCAGGATACAGTGTAAAAATTAAAAGATATAAAGACATAAAAACTCAATTATGGATCTAATATCTGAATAGTAGGAGTAAAATAAAGGAGAATGAAGAGAACTAAGAGAGGAAATTATAAAATCATGCAAAGAAGTTTCTTAGCGTGAAAAGAGACATGTTCTAAAGGTTAAAATGACCTGTAAAAAGAAAAAGACACACCCTTAGACACATCAAGGATAAAGATAAAATATTTTAGAAATATTAGTGAGAAAAACTTAGTTAAGATAGGAAGAAATGACAATCAGACTGGCCTAAGACTTTTTATTTACACGAGGACAGCAGAACACAAAGACAATGAAAACTAAGGATGACTCCAAGATTTTTTGGTCTGAAAAAATGGAAACATGAGCAGCCTTAGTTTAACTAACACTATGGAAAGAAGAAGCTCAAAAGTTACAAAGGACAAGTGGGGGTGATTAAAGAATCCTGTTTTAGATATATTGAGTTGGAAATATCAACTGAAGACAGCAAATTTAAGGAAATCTAAGGAAGAAAGAGATCTGAAGTAGAAAAAAAGTGGAAAATGCAGCATGTAGATGATATAGTAATAATAACAGGGCCCTGTTTAGGACCGCCATGGAAGTGAATGTAAATAGAGCCAAGAAGAGCACTGAGCCCAGGGCACTGCACTGCAGGGTGAATCAGTCAGAAAGACATGGAGAAACAAACAATGGAGACTGAGCACACACATACAGAGGATAAAGAGACAACAGGGGGTGAGTGGTGTTCAGGAAACCAAGTGAAGGATGAATTTTGAAAAGGAAGAAATGTCAATCCTGCTGTTGATAAATCAGCTCAGCTGTTAGGTAAGTCATGTGACTCTGCCTCCTGGCCAGTGCTGATCGTTCTTTGGGTGCGATCTGACCCAAACTGGATCAATGAGACATTTTTCCCCTCTTTTTGATTTTGTTTGTTTGTTCATTTGTTTGTTTTTTAGCTTGGAGGAGAAAGAGGTAGCACAATATCTCTCTACTGACTTAGGCCATAAAAGGTAAAATTCCAGTCCTGTCATTGCCCATGTTTCCAACACTTGACTGAAGCTGCTCTTTAGTGAGAGCCAAAGAACAAAGAAAATGAAGATAAGTGACAGAGAGCATCCAGGCATTGTTTAAGAGCATCATTTCATTTTCTTTTTTTACTTTTCTATGTTTTTACCTTTGAGTTCCAGGAGTACTCAAGCTGGCTTATAGTACATTTCTTTTTTCTTAAACAAGTATAGGTTGTATTTGTGCCATTTGCAACCAAAATAGCCCTAATTAAAACCACAGTATTTCAGCTACAAGTTATTTCAATTTTATAATTTACTAATACACTAGAAAATCTTTTTTAAAAAGATAAATGAAGAAAATAAAAAGCTTGAAAATACCAAAGAAACTATATATGCCTTTTTCCTAAAACATGGAACATGAGATTGTAAAGGCAAACTTTCAGAGAGGTACTGCCCCTTTGAAGATGATAGAAACATTACAGATAAGTTATAAGTAATATGAAATTAAAGTTAGGTGTCAACTTGACTGGATAAGAGGATACCTACATAGCTGCTAAAATATTTCTGAGTGTTTCTATGAGAATGTTCCTGTAGGAGATTGGCAGGTGAGTTGGTGGGTTGAGTGGGTGAAGATTCACCCTCAATGTGAGTGCTCACCATCCAGTCTGCAGGGGGCCCAAACAAAAAGGCAGAGGAAAGGTAAATTCTCTCTCTCTCCTGGAGCTGGGGCCCCCTTCTCTTGCCCTTGGATAGCAGAACTTCAGGTTCTTCAGCCTTTGGACTCTAGGACTTGTACTAGCAGCCTCAGGATTCTCAGGACTGAGGGTCACATGACCATCTTCCCTGATTCTGAGGCCTTCAAACTTAGACTCAGCCTTACTACCAGCATTACTGGTTTTCCAGCTTGCAGACAGCCTATCGTGAGAATTCTCAGCCTCCATCATCATGTGAGCCAAATCCTCTCATAAATCCCTAAATCTCTACTCCTATCTATCTCTATCTATCTATTTATCTATATTTATCTGTCTAATTGGTCTATCTCCCTGACTAAATATGCTTTTGAACATTTTGGGTCTCTATACATGTCTTAATTCTAGAATAATAAAAGCCTGGTCTCTCCAGTTCCAATATTATGTAGGACATGATGCTTAAAGTGGACAGAATTTTGCTAGTAAAAATTAAGACTTGTTCATTGGGGCTGAAGAAACACATGAATGGTAGCTCTCCATGTTGACCACATTGTTTTTTAAAAATGTAATTCATTGTCTTTTATATTTAAAAAAACCTGTATTTGTAAGGTAACTGCAAGAGCAGTGGAATGAAAATTTTTAGTTGCTGTGGCAACAGGAGAATGAGTAGAGCAATAGGAGAGTTAAATGCTTAAGCTTCATCAGGCATTCCACAAGAGTGGAGGGGGAAGAGCATTTCATTTATACTCTGATACAGACACAGTTAAGTGATATTTCTGCTAATGTTCTGGTTCCTAAGGATAACTATATGTGGACTTCATCAATTACTATAAAAATAAACCTAAGAGGCAGGATGCCAAGTCTTATTTGTTTACTAGCTAGAATAAGATTAAATCCACACCTATGTCTATTTTTAATCTATCATCTATCTATGTTTTTAAATCTCTTTCCACGTTCATATTTAAAAAAGACACAACAACCCCTCTGTATCAGCACTTGCTCAGACATAAACTAAAGATAATAACACCAAATTCTTAGGGTTACTGTAAAGGTTAAATTAGTTAATAGATATAAAGCTTTTAGAATGTAATCTGTGACATAGTAACTGCTATAATAAGTATTAACTGTTTAATCAAATCAGATCATGGCCATTTATCATGTCAACCTAAAGTATGGAATATAAAGTTAGAGGGAGGGCTGGCAGTCAGTATCCTGACCTTGAGAAGGTGTTGCTGACTACTGGAGGCTTTTGGAGGTCACTGTGTATTCATTCAACAAATATGTATGAAACACATAGCATATCTACAATATTATGTTGAGCAGTACAGGAGATATGCAGATGGATAATATACAGTTCAAATATCCTTTAAAGCATACACTAAATAGAGGTATGAAAGTTATGTACAATATATCTAAATCAGGATACATATTATAATAGATGTATAATAATAGAGCACGAACAAGTTTAATGGATTAATGGGAAGGAAAAGAATAAGAAAAAAGTTGAAAACAGTAGAAAAGGGAGGATAAATAATCAAGTATAAGATAACGCAGAAATCTATATATATAGCACGAAGAACACAGACAGAGTTGGAATTTGGCAGAATAGACATTTAATCATTAGAGCCTAGACAAAAGGGATTAAGGCTGATAATGGGGTTTGCTAAATTTGTGGTTTGGTTTGCCAAGCTAGGAAATGGAAATGAGATTCCATCTAATGAGCTCAATTTTCCAAATTATGGTTGTCAAGCGGGCAAGTCATCTGTAGAGAAGCAAGTGGAAGAGGATCTTATTGTTAACTTGTAGGAAAATGGTGAAAGTTTAGACATTGAGGGAAATAGAATAGGATATTGAAGCTGGAAAAGTGAAAATGTCAATTAGTGGCACCAGAGAGCCAATGGATGTTGAGGTCATGATTTTATAGGGGCAGAATTCCAGGCTGATGTAGCTTTTTCAGCCATTTTCACTAATTGGCTAAAGCATAAAAAAGTGAACAGTACCACTAATCCAGGGTTGGGAATTTGTCTGGCAGTTACAGAGAAAGACAAATTAATAGTAATAACAATAATAGTAGTAACACTTAGCATTTACCATATGATAGATGTTAAACACTATAGATATATTAATTCCTAAATCTTCTCTCCAAACATTTGCCATTTTCTATGTAAGAGGTTTATTGATCTGTGATTCATAATGCCTCCTCAGGACATGTGGTAGTTGCTTAGGCCAGTGGCATATGAGCAGAAGTGGTACTGTGCTTGTTCTGAGGAGAATCTTGTTGTGAGGGAAATCTTGATTCCACTAGAGCTCTTGCTCATTTTTTACTCCAGACAGGGTTGGCTCTTTCCATCTGGGTCCCAGAATGAAGCAAAGACATAGACCAGATCCATGGCAACTGATGATAATTGCTAACATGTAATATGAGCAAAAAATAAATATTTGTGTTCTGCTTAATGTAATCACACAATAAAAAGAACTAAAATGTATACAGATTTGGAACAAAGAAGTAAAGCTGTCTTTGTTCAAAAGTGGCATTACCATCACAGAAAATCCCAAAATAGCCAAAAGAAAAGAAAAAGAAAAAAGAAAAAAATCTTCTTGGAGATACAAGATGGCTGAATAGGAACAGCTCTGGAGTGCAGTTCCCAGCAAGAGCAACGCAGAGGACAAGTGATTATAGTATTTCCAAATGGGGTAGGTACCAGGTGCACCTCAATGGGACTGTTTGCACAGTGGGTGTAGCCCAAGAAGGGCGAGCAGAGGCAGGGTAGGGCGCTGCCTCATCTGGGAAGTGCAATCCCTGGAGGACCCTCCTCTCTACCCAGCGGATGCCATCAGGGGCTTTTCCATCCACTCCAGCACTCCAGTTCAGATACCGTGCTTCTCCTGCAGTTTTTACCACCCACAGACCAGGAGATTCCTGAACCAAAAAATGCCACAAGTTCCCAGCACAGCTGTTTCAGTCTGTACTGCTGGTTTCCATACAAAAACTCACACAAATCTGGGCGGCCATTTCAACTGGTGCCTGGAACACCTGGAAGACAGAGCCACCCATTCAACTGAAAAAGTGGGGGCTGAAAGGAGGGAGCCAGGTGATCTGGCTTGGGGGGTCCCAGACCAGCAATCTGAAACACTCTGGATTCAGAGTTCACAGCAAGCACAGCCAGACCCGGGACAGTCCAGCTCTGTGGGGGGAAGGGCGTCTGCCATTAGAGAGGCAGTCCACCACTACCAAAGCAGTTCTAACTGTACCTCTGTAAACAAAACCGCAAGGAAGTTTATACAGCAGCTGGGCAGAGCCTGCGGCAGCTCAGTGACACCTCTGTGACTAGACTACCTCCTTTCTTGGCAGGGCATCTCTGAAAAAAGGCAGCAGCATATCAAGAACTTATAAATAAAGCCCCACCTTCCCAGGACAGAGCACCTGGGGAAAGAGGCAGTTACGAGTTCTGCTGCAGCATACTTAAACCTACCTGCCCAGCAGCTGTGAATAGAACAATGGAGTTCTCAGCACAGTACTTGAGCTCTGATAAGGTACAGACTATCTCCTCAAGTGGCTCTCTGACCTCTGTAGATCCAAAGAGGCACCTCAAAATGAGAGCTCTGGCTGACATCTGGTGGGTACCGTTCTGGGATGAAGATAAAAGAAGAAGAAGCTTACAGCAACCCTTACTGTTCTGCAGCCCCTGCAGGTGATTCCCAGGCAAGCAGGGTACTGATGAACATAGATGTAAAAATCTTCAATAAAATACTGGCAAACCAATTGCAACAGCACATCAAAAAGCTTATCCATGAAGATCAAGTAGGCTTCATCCATAGGATCCAAGGCTGGTTTTAACATAGGCAAGTCGATAAACGTAATCCACCACATAAACAGAGCCAAACACAAAAACCACATGATTATCTCAATAGATGCAGAGAAGACCTTCAACAAAATTCAACAACCCTTTATGCTAAAAACTCTCAATAAACTATGTATTAATGGAATGTATCTCAAAATAATAAAAGCTATTTACAACAAATCCACAACCAATATCATACTGAATGGGTAAAAACTGGAAGCATTCCTTTTGAAATATGGCACTAGACAAGCATACCCTCTCTCACCACTCCTATTCAATATAGTCTTGGAAGTTCTAGCCAGAGCAATCAGGAAAGAAAAAGAAATAAAGGGTATTCAATTAGGAAAGAGGAAGTCAAATTGTCTCTATTTGCAGACAACATGATTCTGTATTTAGAAGACCCCATCGTCTCAGCCCAAAATCTCCTTAAGCTGATAAGCAACTTCAGCAACATCTCAGAATACAAAATCAATGTGCAGAAATCACAAGCATTTCTATACACCAATAACAGACTAACAGAGAGCCAAATTAAGAGCGAGCTCCCATTCAAAATTGCTACAAAGAGAATAAAATACCTAGGAATACAACTAACAAAGGATGTAAAGGACATTTTCAAGGAGAACTATAAACCACTGCTCAAGGAAATAAGAGAGGACACAAACAGATAGAAAAACATTCCATGCTCATGGTTAAGAAGAATCAATATTGTGAAAATGGCTATACTGCCCAAAATAATTTATAGATTCAACGCTATCCCCATCAAGAGAGCCCACATAGCCAAGACAATCCTAAGCAAAAAGAACAAAGCTGGAGGCATCACACTGCCAGACTTCAAACTATACTACAAGGCTACAGTAATCAAAACAGCGTGGTACTGGTACCAAACCAGAGATATAGACCAATGGAACAGAACAGAGGCCTTGGAGGCAACACCACACATCTACAACCATCGGATCTTTGACAAACCTGACAAAAACAAGCAATGGGCAAAGGACTTCCTGTTTAATAAATGGTGTTAGGAAAACTGGCTAGCCATGTGCAGAAAGCAGAAACTGGACCCCTTCCTGACACCTTACACTAAAATTAACTCCAGGTGGATTAAAGACTTAAACGTAAGACCTAACACCATAAAAACCCTAGAAGAAAACCTAGGCAAAACCATTCAGGTCATAGGCATAGGCAAGGACTTCATGACTAAAACACCAAAAGCAATGGCAACAAAAGCCAAAATAGACAAATGGGATCTAATTAAACTGAAGAGCTTCTGCACAGCAAAAGAAACATTCATTAGAGTGAACTCACAACCAACAGAATAGGAAAAAAAATTTTGCAATCTACCCATCTGACAAAGGGTTAATATTCATAATCTACAAAGAACTAAAACATATTTACAAGGAAAAAAACAAACAAGCCCATTCAAAAGTGGGTGAAGGATATGAACAGACACTTTTCAAAAGAAGACATATATGAGGCCAACAAACATGAAAAAATGCTCATCATCACTGGTCATTAGAGAAATGCAAATCAAAACCACATTGAGATACCATCTCATGCCAGTTAGAATGGCAATCATTAAAAAATCTGGAGACAACAGATGCTGGAGAGGATGTGGATAAATAGAACACTTTTACACTATTGGTGGGAATGTAAATTAGTTCAGCCATTGTGGAAGACAGTGTGGCAATTCCTCAATGATCTAGAAATAGAAATTCTATTTGACTGGGTTTATAACCAAAGGATTATAAATCATTCTATTATAAAGACACATGCATAGATATATTCATTGTGGCACTGTTTATAATATCAAAACCTGGAACCAACCCAAATGCCCATCAATGATAGACTGGACAAAGAAAATGTGGCACATATTCACCATGGAATACTATGCAGCCATAAAAAACGATGAGTTTGTGTCCTTCGTAAGGACTTGGATGAATCTGGAAACCATCATTCTCAGCAAACTGACATAAGAACAGAAAATCAAACACTGCATGTTCTCACTCATAGGCAAATGATGAACAATGAGAACACATGGACGCATGGAGGGGAGCATCACACACTGGGGTCTGTTGAGGGGGTAGGGGTGGGACAGTGGGGATGGGGAGGTTGGGGAGGGATAACATGGGGAGAAATGCCAGATATAGGTGACGGGGGGATGGAGGCAGCAAACTACCTTGCCATGTAAGTACCTATGCAACAATCCTGCATGATCTGCACATATACCCCAAGACCTAAAGTACAAAAAAAAATCTTCTGAAATGAATAAGCAATTATAGCAAGGGTGCAGGAGACAAGATTATTATACAAAGGTCAAGTGTTTTTCTATATACTAGCAATGAACAGGTAAAATTTAAAATTAAAAATGAAATACCATTTTCATTAGCACCAAGAACAATGAAATACTTAGACATAAATCCAACAAAATATGTATAAGATCTATTTGAAGGAAACTATAAAACTCTGATGAAAGAAATCAAAGAACTTAAAAAATAGATATTCCATGTTCATAAAGACTCAATATTGTGAGATGTTAGTTTTTCCCAACTTGATCTATAGATTTAATGAAATTGCAATCAAAATCCCAGCAAATTATTTTGAAGATATGAACAAGCTGCTTCTAAAGTTTGTATGGAGAGGCAAAAGACTCAGAATAGCTGACACGATATAGAAGAAGAACAAAGTCAGAGGACTAACACTACTAGACTGCAAGACCTATAATAAAACTACAGTAATCAAGACAGAATTTCTAAAAAGAAAGGCTACAAACGGTGGGATAAGCATGTCCTGAGGTGGGAGATACTCCCTGTTTTGCTTCTAGTGAGGCAGGGCTGGTCATAAGAGAATCTGTCAATCAATCCTGATGTTTCACAGATGCCAGGACAGAGAGCCAGTTTGGTGTCCAGATACAGACAGAGCATAACAAAAGCTGTCCACATGGACAGCATCTCCTGTAGTCATTTGTCTGATTAGCTGCCTCATCACACATACCACAAGCAGCTTCAATACAGGAGCAGAGTTACACACACCTGATATCCAAGATTTCAGCACAAATTAATGATGAATGAATTAAATAGTTAACCTGGCCTGGTACCTATTATTAGTAATATCAGTCCCATGTTATGAAGAAAAAGATTTCAATAATGTTCAGGATTATAAAAGTTTCACCTAGGAAATGACAAGAATATACCAAGCCTCCAGCATGCTTGGGTCTGCAGTGACCCTGTGCATTCATATAGTGCTTGCCAGAAGAGTTTTGAAATGGTTTGAGGCCTTGCCCTGCTCCATGTAGAACAAGGGTATAGAAATTTCAGACAATGAAAAGAGAGGAAAAAAAAGAAATGACAAGAATAACGTAACCACAACCACAGCCCATTTCACAGGTTCATGGTTTATAAAATGTAACTATTTTATGGTAAATATCCAGATAGAATAAATACCTTTGAATTTCATAATGGAACCAATGCCTGGGCTGCAATATGAAAGGCCATGTCACCTCTACTTATATTCTAAAATGATTGCCAAATGTTCTTAATTTATACAATACCCCAAGCAGAGGACAGGGAGCATGGTTAATGCTAAACAAGAAGAGGAGAAATTGTATGACGAGCCTGTGAATTACTTCATACTTCAAACACAGAAACAAAGAGCCACATTGAGATCCCTTTGAAATTAAGAGCCAGGGTTCAGTTTCAGAGCTAAGATTGAATATCATAGCTCTTGGCCTCCATTTCTTGATTCAATCCAAGATGCAAATTTACCTGCCATTTATTATCACAACTAATCTAAGTATTACCTCACACTTCAAGGTCTATGGGAGGAAATTGGTATACTAGTATTCACTTTCAACTATCCTAACATTTTGAATTTGATGACTTGTGACTCATCTATCCTATTCTAAAGTCTTTCTAAAATCTCAAGGAAGTTTTGCAGCTAATCTTTTATTTTGCTAATTTTTCCTTGAAGAAGTTAATAAACATATGAAAATATATATTAATTTTTGAATATACTTTTTAATTAAAGTTTTCTTAACTGCCTGAAAAATAACTAGCATTTCTTAGATTAGGTAATTTAACATATGTTAATTCTAATTCTCACAACAACCCTCTTGAAAATTACTATCATTATATGCATTTTACAAGTGGAGAAACTGAGGTTCATAGAATCTAAGCAGTGTGCCAAGATAAACACTTCTAGTTTGTGGCTGTGGTGGGATCTGCTGAACTCCAAGTTCTTCCTCTTTTTCTCCAACTGCTACACGAGGAAAATCTAGCAATGTTTTCAAAACTCTAGCTATTTACATTTCTGTCTTCCTGATTTTTGCTATATCATCACTTCACTTAGGTAAATGAGATTACCTTGAACACATTTCTTTTTGAAAAAAATCTTTATTGCTGTGTAACTGAAAAATCACTAACATTTATTATAAATAGAAAGTAACTATAAAAATATATACGATAAAATATGACAAGACTATCAAACAGGAATTATAAAGTATAAAATAAACAAAAGTCATGTAATATTAAAGTTAATTAATTTTAAATTCAACTAACTGAAAGAAATCTCTCCCATCTATTCTAAATCTGATAAATTTTGGTTAAAAGAAAAAAGTGAGAAAACTTGTCACTTAGCCACCCATGGATATAATCTTGTTAGAGAAAATTCTTCAAAAGTTTATCAAGTGTTTCTTTGTGCTTCTTGAATGTGTGAAATGTTTTTAGTGCTTTTTTTTTTTTTTTTTTTTTTTTGAGACAGGGTCTGGCTCTGTCACCCAGGCTGGAGTGCAGTGGTGTAACCTCCGCTCACTCCAACCTCCATATCCTGGGTTCAAGCAATTCTGGTGTTTCAGCTTACCAAGTAGCTAGGTTTACAGTAATGTGCCTGCATTCCTGGCTAATTTTTGTAGTTTTAGTAAAGACAGGGTTTTGCCATTATGGCCTGATTGGTCTTGAACTCCTGGCCTGAAGTGGTTTGCCCGCCTAAACCTTCCAAAGTGCTGCAGTTATAGACGTGAGGCACCACTCTCAGCCTAGTGCATTCTTTAGGTAATGTCACAACTAGGTTGTCCAGGAAAAAAAAAATACAAGAATCCAACTTATCTTGATCGAGGTGGGTATCCTGCTGATAATCTTGCCTTTTGAAACATACGTGTTTCGTTGTTCAAATAAGCAAATAAGTCTCAAAGTTATATAAATTGCAAAGCAAGATGCTGATACCACATGATCATCACAAATTTTCCTGGAGGAAAATTTGAAGTTCCTCAGACAATTTGCATAGATGAGAGAGGTCTTTCTGAGAAAACATTAACCACAGTCACTTTGCTTTGAGAAAAAAGTCAAAGATGCATAAGCCTGCCTTTTATTTGACTGATGAGTTTAACAGCCTCATTAAATGCTCTAAAAACTCCTCTGGGTTATTCAAGAAAGGAAAGCTTGCTTGTGCATGCAATAAGTAGAATTTGTTCAGGTATGTCTGCTTGAATTCAGAGAAACGTCTTCTTAAGAAAACTTAAATTACTCACTCACAATTTATGTTCTACATTGTCGTTCATCATAAACTTGCCAGTGGGTTTAAAACTCTTCTTCAGTTGCAAGAATTGTGAAGTGTGGCAAAACATGTTTTGATGGATGCTTTTATTTTCAGCTTGCATTTGAGAAAAATATGTGTAAGGCCGAGTTCATGGTATAAATGAATCCCTCAGTCTGCAATGAGTTTATGGCATACAAGTCAACAACTATTGCTTTATTTTTGGCCATAATTTTAAGGCTACCACAATCTATGTTATTTTATAAAATTTCTAGATCATTTTTTCTAGCGTTTTATTTTCTAGAAATTTTGATGACGAATACATTTTTGAAAATATAAAACAAGCAACAGTTTTAATCACTTTTAAAGATTATGCTAGTTTTTAATGATCAACAGCTACTCTCCCTGCCCCCAAAAAAGCCAAGGATAAAACCAAGATTATTTTTCCAGGTTTTACTGTATTTATGGTCTAGTCAGAGTTAGTAGCTCTTGCTTTTTATTATTATTATACTTAAGTTCTGGAATATATGTGCAAAACGTGAAGGTTTGTTACATAGGTATTTAAGTGCCATGGTGGTTTGCTGTCCCCATCAACCCATCATCTATGTTAGGTATTTCTCCTAATGTTATCCCTCCCCTTACTTCTTTTTTTTTTTTTTTTGAGATGGAGTTTCACTCTTATTACCCAGGCTGGAGTGCAATGGCGCTATCTCAGCTCACCGCAACCTCTGCCTCCTGGGTTCAAGCAGTTCTCCTACCTCAGCCTCCCGTGTAGCTGGTACTACAGGCTGCGCCACCATGCCCAGCTAATTTTTGTATTTTTAGTGGAGACAGGGTTTCACCATGTTGACCAGGATGGTCTCGATCTCTTGACCTAGTGATCCACCCGCCTCGCCTCCCCTTACTTGTAACCCCTGACAGTGCCTGGTGTGTGATGTTCCTCTCCCTGTGTCCATGTGTTTTTATTGTTCAGCTCCTACTTATGAGTGAGAACATGTGGTGTTTGCTTTTGTGTCCCTGTGTTTGCAGAAGAATGATGGTTTCCAGCTTCATCCATATCCCCGCAAAGGACATGAACTCATCCTTTCTTATGGCTGCATAGTATTCCATGGTGCATATCTGCCACATTTTCTTTATCCAGTCTATCATTGATGAGCATTTGGGTTGGTTCCAAGTCTGCTTTTGTAAATAGTGCTGCAATAAATATACATGTGCATGTGTCTTTACAGTAGAATAATTTATAATCCTTTGGTTATACACCCAGTAATGGGATTGCTGGGTCAAATGGTATTTCTAGTCCTAGATCCTTGAGGAATCGCCAAACTGTCTTCCACAATGGTTGAACTAATTTATACTCCCACCAACAGTGTAAAAGCATTCCTATTTCTCCACATCCTTTCTAGCATCTGTTGTTTCCTGACTTTTTAATGATCACCATTTTAACTAGTGTGAAGTGGTATCTCATTGTGGTTTTGATTTGCATTTCTCTAATGACCAGTGATGATGAGCTTTCTTTCATATGTTTCTTGGCCACATAAATGTCTTCTTTTGAGAAGTGTCTGTTCATATCCTTAGCTCACTTTTTGATGGGTTTTGTTGTTGTTTTTGTTGTAAATTTGTTTAAGTTATTTGTAGATTCTTGATATTAGCCTTTGTCGGATGGATAGATTGCAAAAATGTTCTCTCATTCTGTAGGTTGCTGGTTCATTCTAATGATTGTTTCTTTTGCTGGCAGAAGCTCTTTACTTTCATTAGATCCCGTTTGTCAATTTTGGCTTTTGTTGCCATTGCTTTTGGTGTTTTAATTATGAAGTGTTTGCCAATGCCTATATCTTGAATGATATTGCCTAGGTTTTCTTCTAGGGTTCTTATGGTGTTAGGTCTTATGTTTAAGTCTTTAATCCATCTGGAGTTAATTTTTGTATAAGGTGTAAGGGAGAGGTCCAGTTTCCATTTTCTACATATGGCTAGCCAGTTTCCCAGTGAATTCATCCCCCATTGCTTGTTTTCATCAGATTTGTCAAAGATCAGATGGTTGTAGATGTGTGGCATTATTTCTGAGGCATCTGTTCTGTTCCATTGGTCTATATATGTTTTGGTACCAGTACCATGCTGTTTTAGTTACTGTAGCCTTATAGTATAGTTTGAAGTCAGGTAGTGTGATGCCTCTAGATTTATTCTTTTAGCTTAGGATTGTCTTGGCTATATAGGCTCTTTTTTAGTTCCATATATTTTTTTTTTCTATTTCTGTAAAGAAACTGAATAGTAGCTTGATGAGGATAGCATTGAATCTATAAATTAATTTGGGCAGTATGGTCATTTTCACGATATTGATTCTTCCTATCCATGAGCATGGAATGTTTTTCCATCTGTTTGTGTCCTCTCTTATTTCCTTGAGCAGTGGTTTATAGTTCTTCTTGAAGAGGTCCTTTATATCTCTTGTAAGTTGTATTCCTAGGTATTTTATTCTTTTTATAGCAATTGTGAATGGGAGTTTACTCATGATTTAGCTCTGTCAATTATTGGTATATAGGAATGCTTGTGATTTTTGCACATTGATTTTGTATTCTGAGATGTTGCTGAAGTGCTTATCAGCTTAAGGAGATTTTGGGCTGAGACAACAGGGTTTTCTAAATACACAATCATGTCATCTACAGAGACAATTTGACTTCCTCTCTTTCTATCTGAACACCCTTTATTTCTTTCTCTTGCCTGATTGCTCTGGCCAGAACTTCCAAGACTATGTTGAATAGGAGTGGTGAGAGAAGGCATCCTTGTCTTGTGGGGGTTTTCAAAGGGAATGCTTCCAGTTTTTTCCCATTCAGTATGATATTGGCTGTGGTTTTGTTGTAAAGTTCTTATTATTTTGAGATATGTTCCCTCAATACCTAGCTTATTGAGAGTTTTTCGCAGGAAAGGGTGTTAAATTTTACCAGAGGCCTTTTCTGCATCTATTGAGATAATCATGTGTTTTTTGTCATTGGTTCTGTTTATGTGGTGGATTATATTTATTGATTTGCATATGTTAAGCCAGCCCTGCATCCCAGGGATGAAGCTGACTTGATTGTAGTAGATAAGCTTTTTGATGTACTGCTGGATTCACTTTGCCAGTATTTTATTAAGGATTTTTACATTGATGTTTATCAGGGATATTGGCCTGAAATTTTTCTTTTGTTATGTCTTTGCCAGGTTTTGGTATCAGAATAATACTGGCCTTATAAAATGAGTTAGGGAGGAGTCCCTCTATTTCTTTTGTTTGGAATAGTTTCAGAAGAAATGGTACCAGCTCCTCTTTGTATCTGTAGTAGAATTCAGTTGTGAATCCGTCTGGTCCTGGGCTTTTTTGGTTAGTAGGCTATTAATTACTGCCAAATTTCAGAACTTGTTATTGGTCTATTTAGGGATTTGACTTCTTCCAGGTTTAGTCTTGGGAGGGTGTATGTCCAGGAATTTATCCATTACTTCTAGATTTTCTAGTTTATTTCTATAGTGGTTTTTATAATATTTGCTGATGGTAGTTTGTATTTTTGTGGGATCAGAGATGATATCTCCTTTATCGTTTTTATTGTGTCTATTTGATTCTTCTCTCTTTTTTTCTTCATTAGACTGTCTAGCAGTCTATTTTGTTAATCTTTTAAAAAATCAGCTCCTGGATTCCTTGATTTTTCAAAAGGTTTTTCATATCTCTACCTCCTTCTGTTCTGCTCTGATCTTAGTTATTTCTTGTCTTCTGCTAGGTTTTGAATTTGTTTGCTCTTGCTTCTCTAGTTCTTTTAATTGTGTTGTTAGGGTGCCAATTTTAAATCTTTCTTGCTTCTCCTGTTGGCATTTAGTGCTATAAATTTCCCTCTAAACACTGCTTTGGCTGTGTCCCAGAGATTCTTGTACATTGTGTCTTTGTTCTCATTTGTTTCAAAGAACTTATTTATTTCTGCCTTAATTTCATTATTTGCCCAGTATTGATTCAGGAGCAGGTTGGTCAGTTTCCATGTAGTTGTGTGATTTTGAGTGCGTTTCTTAATCCTGAGTTCTAATTTGATTGCACAGTTGTCTAAGAGGCTGTTTTTCTTTATTTCCATTCTTTTGAATTTGCTGAAGAGTGTTTTACTTCCAATTACGTGGTCGATTTTAGAATAAGTGTGATGTGGTGCTGAGAAGAATGTATATTCTGTTGATTTGGGGTGGAGAGTTCTGTAGATATCTATTAGGGCAGTTTGGTCCAGAGTTTAAGTCCTTGTTAATCTTCTATCTCATTGATCTGTCTAATATTAACAGTTGGGTGTTAAAGTCTCCCACTGTTATTGTGTGGGGTTCTAAATGTCTTTATAGGTCTCTAAGAACTTGCTTTATGAATCTGAGTGCTCCTGTATTGGGTGCATATATGCTTAGGATAGTTATCTCTTCTTATTGCATTGATCTTTTTACCATTATTGTAATGCTCTTCTTTGTCTTTTTTGATGTTTGTTGGTTTAAAGTCTGTTTTATCAGAGACTAGGATTGCATTTCCTGCTTTTCTGTTTTTTGTTTTGTTTTTGTTTTGCTTTTCATTTGCTTGGTAAAACTTCCTCCATCCATTTATTTTGAGCTTATATGTGTCTTTGCACCCTAGATGGATCTCCTGAATACAGCACACCAATGGGTCTTGACTCTTTATCCAATTTGCCAGTCTGTATCTCTTCATCGGGGCATTTAGCCCATTTACATTTAAAGTTAATATTGTTATGTGTGAGTTAAATCCTGTCATTATGATGCTAGCTTGTATTTTGCCAGTTAGTTGATGCCCATTGATGCCCAGAGTGTCAATGGGCTTTACAACATAGTATGTTTTTGCAGTGGCTAGTACCGGTTTTTCCTTTCCATATTTATTGCTTTCTTCAGGAGCTCTTGTAAGGCAGGCCTGGTGGTGACAAAATTTCTCAGCATTTGCTTGTCTGTAAAGGGTTTTATTTATTTATTTATTTTTTTATTTTTTATTATACTTTAAGTTCTGGGGTACATGTGCAGAAAACACAGGTTTGCTACATAGGTATGCATGTGCCATGGTGGTTTCCTGCATCCATCGCTCGGTCATCCACATTAGGTATTTCTCCTAATGCTTTCTCTCCCCTAGCCCCCTACCCCCTTTTATCCCTCCCCTATCTCCCCACCTCCCCAACAGGCCCTGGTGTGTGACATTCCCCTCCCTGTGTCGATCTGTTCTCATTGTTCAACACCCACTTAGGAGTGAGAACATACAATGTTTGGTTTTCTGTTCTTGCGTCAGTTTACTGAGAATGATAGTTTCCAGCTTTATCCATGTTCCTGCAAAGGACATGAACTCATCGTATTTTATGGCTGCATACTGTTCCATGGTGTGTATGTGCTACATTTTCTTTATCCAGTCTATCATTGATGGGCATTTGGGTTGGTTCCAAGTCTTTGCTATTGTTAACAGTGCCACAATAAACATACGTATTCATGTGTCTTTATAACAAGATGATTTATAATCCTTTAGGTATATACCCAGTAATGGGATTGCTGGGTCAAATGATATTTCTAGTTCTAGATCCTTGAGGAGTCACCACACTGTCTTCCACAATGGTTGAACTAATTTACACTCCCACCCACCGTGTAAAAGCATTACTATTTCTCCACATCCTCTCCAGCATCTGTTGTCTACTGATTTTTTAATGATTGCCAATATAACTGGCATAAGATGGTATCTCAATGTGGTTTTGATTTGCATTTTTCTAATGACCAGTGATGATGAGCTTTTTTTCATATGTTTGTTGGCTGCATAAATGTCTTCTTTTCAGAAATATCTGTTCATATACTTTGCCCATTTTCTGATGGGGTTGTTTTTTTCTTGTAAATTTGTTTAAGTTCTGTGTAGTTTTATTTGTTTTTCACTCATGAAGCTTAGTTTGGCTGAATATGAAATTCTGGGTTGAAAATTCTTTTCTTTAAGAATGTTGAATATTGGCCCCCACTCTCTTCTGACTTCTAGGGCTTCTGCAGAGAAATTTGCTGTTAATCTGATAAGCTTCTTTTTTGGGTAACCCGACCTTTCTTTCTAGCTGCCCTTAACATTTTTTTCTTCATTTAAACCTTGGTGAATCTGATGATTATATGTCTTGGGGTTGCTCTTCTCGAGGAGTATCTTTGTGGTGTTCTCTGTATTTTCTGGATTTGAATGTTGGTCTGTCTTGCTAGGTTGGGGAAGTTCTCCTGGATAATATTCTAAAGGGTGTTTTCCAACTTGGTTCCATTCTCCCTTTATTTTCAGGTACATCAATCAAACTTAGCTTAGGTCTTTTCACATCCCTCCATATTTCTTCGAGGCTTTGTTTGTTCCTTTTCATTCTTTTTTCTCTAAGTTTGTCTTCATGCTTTATTTCATCAAGTTGATCTTCAATCTCTGATATCCTTTCTTCCACTTGATTGATTGAGCTATTGATACTTATATATGTTTCATGAAGTTCTCGTGCTGTGTTTTTCAGCTCCATCAGTTCATTCATGTTCTTCTCTAAACTAGTTTTTCCAGTTACCAATTTCTCTAACCTTTTCTCAAGGTTCTTAGCTTCTTTGCATTGGGTTAGAACATGCTCCTTTAGCTCAGAAGAGTTTGTTATTACTCACCTTCTGAAGCCTACTTCTGTCAATTCATCAAACTCATTCTTTGTCCAGTTTTGTTCCCTTGCTAGCAAGTTGTCATCCTTTGGAGGAGAAGAGTGTTCTATTTCTGGGAATTTTCAGCCTTCTTGTGCTGGTTTTTCCTCATCTTTGTGGATTTATTTTTGATGTTGGTGATCTACAGATGGGTCACCTTTTTGTTGCATGTCCTTTTTGTTGATGTTGATGCTATTCCTTTCTGTTTGTTAGTATTCCTTCTAACAGCTCCCTCTGCTGCAGGTCTGCTGGAGTTTGTTGGAGGTCCACTCCAGATCCTGTTTGCCTGGGTATCGCCAATGGAGGCTGCAGAACAGCAAAGAATGCTGCCTGTTCCTTCCTCTGGAATTTTAATCCCAGAGGGGCACCTGCCAGATGCCAGCTGGTGCTCTCCTGTGTTAGATGTCTGTTGACCCCTGCTGGGAGGTTTCTCCCAGTCAGGAGGCATAGGGGTCAGTGACCCACTTGAGGAGGCATTCTGTCCCTTAGCAGAGCTTGAGCATAGTGCCAGGATATCTGCTGCTCTCTTCAGAACCAGCAGGCAGTAATGTTTAAGTCTGCTGAAGCTGCACCCACAGCCGCCCCTTCCCCCAGGTGCTCTGTCTCAAGGAGATGAAAGTTTTATCTATAAGCCCCTGACTAGGGCTGCTGTCTTTCTTTCAGAGATGTCCTACCCAGAGAGGAGGAATTTAGAAAGGCAGCCTGGCTACAGTGGCTTGAGGAGCTGTGGTGGGCTCCACCAAGTTCAAACTTCCTGGTGGCTTTGTTTACATAGTGAGGGGAAAAACTTCCTACTCAAACTCAGCAATGGCAAGTGCCCCTCTCCCACCAAGCTGGAGCATGCCAGGTCGACTTCAGACTGCTGTGCTGGCAGTGAGGATTTCAAGCCAGTGGATCTCTGCTTGCTGGGCTCCATGAGGGTGCTATCCACTGAGCTACACCACTTGGCTCCCTGGCTTCAGGCCCCTCTCCAGGGGAGTGAATGGCTCTGTTTCGCTGGCATTCCAGGAACCACCAAGGCATGAAAAAAAACTTCTGAAGCTAGGTCAGTGGCTGCCCAAATGTCCACCCAGTTTTGTCTTTGAAACCCAAGGCCCTTATGGCATAGGCACCAGAGGGAATCTCCTGGTCTGTGGGTTGTGAAGACCATAGGAAAAGCTTAGTATCTGGGCCATAATGCACTGTTCCTCACAGCACAGTCCCTCACAGCCTCCCTTAGCTAGGGGAGGGAGTTCTCTGACCCCTTGTACTTCCCAGGTGAGGTGAGGCCCCACAGTGCTTCTGCTTGCTCTCCATTGACTGCACCCACTGCCTAACCAGTCCCAGTGAGATGAGCCAGGTATCTCAGTTCGAAATGCAGAAGTCACCTGTTTTCTGCATTGATTTCACTGTGAGCTGCAGACTGGAGCTGTTCCTATTCAGCCATCTTGTTGGCCTCCAGGGCTCTTGCTTTATTTTTATGCAACACTACTAATAAGCAGCCATGGATTTTGCATTTTCATTCTGGTTATATTGTACATTACTCATCAGAAAGCTTGATTGTCCTGTTATTTTTCTAACAAAATTTATATAGTTTTTTCCGGTGTTTATTTTGTGTTTCAAAATTGCACTTGAGATGGATTTATACTAGAATTTGATTGTCCCTAAACATGATCAAACGTGCTCACTTTGTTATCAATTAATAAACATTTACATTTCAAATAATTTTTATTATATTTGTCAAAAATTTTATTTTTACTTGTCATTTTACAATACACAAGATTCACACCAATTCATTCATTTTGTCCTCATAGTTCTCTGAAGGCATATAACTGGTTTGATCACTGGTACCATTAGTTCTAACATTTTCATCACAAATTCCACCTCTTCTGAACTTAAAAACTTCCTCTCTACAATGAATAATAAAAACTCTCCATGGGACTCTAATTTTAAAATAAGTGTAATACATTCTTCCCACACATAATAATTTTCAACATGTGGAAAAAATGTTTTAATGAGCTGCAGAGATGTAAAAGTGGATGTGGTGGGCTACAGACATACAAAAAATCACAGAAAGCCCTTCTGCAGAAGGAGTATGGAGAAGGAGCTAATTTTATAGAGAAAAACATAGGCAAGCGACCATGTGGTCTAAGCGGACAGTAAATGCCTTAGATGCTGACTACCTATAGTTTCCAGTCCCGTCTTTTCTAAGACTTGAGAGCACTTTCTGCCCTTGGGTTCTAAGAGTCAGTTCAATATACACTAACAGTAAATTTTTCACTTTTTCTTAAGGCAGCTCAAGTAGATTATTCTTATCTATAAACAAATGAAACTCTTTTACAATAATTTGTGCCTACCCTTTGTGTTTGGTTAAGCTAACTGAATCGCCATAAACACCTAATCCAAAATTAAATGTTTTGTGCACTCAGAATTTGAAGACTTTTAAGATTTGTGGGCATGAAATTACACTATTCTCAATAATAAAATATTTTGAGATAGGCAGTAGCAACCAACCCACTCTACCTCATCTCTTAAAAATAAAACTAATGGCAAGGTAAATAATGTTTTTCAATGTTTTATTTGATATAAGGCTCAGTGAGAGTTGGAAAAAAATGACATGTAAAATGAATATGGCCAAAATATACATAGGGATGTAGCCTAGAGGAATCTCAAGAATCTTCTGATAATTCTGAAGGAGTGATATAGATTTACAGCATAAAAATCTTAAACTCTCAGAAAACCTGAAAGCCAGAGACATCAGTTCTTATAATCAACACAAGATTTCACCATAAATTCAGGAAAATCCTGTCAGACTTTACAACTGCCTGTGGCCGTGCACCTCTGACTGCATAAGGAAAGGAATAGATGGGCATCATATGTGTGGTTTGTTATAAAACTGGGCCTCGATGCCTGTTTTGGGAGCATATCATTAACCATTGGGTACATTTTTGTTTTAATCACAGTATATGTCCTAATACAAGAAAAGAATTCTAAAATAATGGAATATGCAATGCTCTCATTTAATTTTAGAGAAACCAAAGAAAATATAGCTAGCCTAAAGCCTAATTATATTAATATTTAAGTGCAGAAATCAGTGTCTGCTTTTATTCTCAGAGCTAATGATGATGTTATATAAAACCTTTACATTAAAAAAGCATTATCAAATTACCTGCACATGGGAGATTCAAATAAAAGTTATTTTCTTTCCCATAACCTTTGGATGAAAGATTAGCAAAACTCTTTAGAGGATAGAGATTAGAGGTTTTATTTTCTCAATAAAAAAATAAAATAGTTGAATGCTGAAAGACATGGCAAGAATGAATAAATTAAGAGTCAACTTTATAAATCTGGTTTTACAATTCAATTTCTTAAAATAATCAGATTACTTTAGTGTTATACACTGGTATTCAAACTTACCTGATTTTCATCTTTATGGTAACTGAACTGAACTCTAAAACTTCAAGATATGACTATGAATTTTTGTGTATTTTCTTCCAATGATACTAATCTCTTGTCCTTAGTAATAATTCTAGTTGGAGAGTATTATGATGACTCACAGTTCTGATTTTCATTATTTTTGAGCCATAACCACATTCCATGTTTAAAGTTATTTTTAATTCCAACAATAAGACTTTCTCATTTTACAATATACAAGAGAGTGAGACTTCGAGAAAAGCTTGGACTGCATGTATGGAGACAGGATTTATTTTATTTGGTGTTGAAAAGTTCAATCTCTGGCATTTATGTTAAGTAAAGCCATTGCACACTTGAAAGCAGTATCCCTTCCTTGACTGGGATTCCAGGTGCAGAGATACGTGACATAATGTTTACATATGTCCGGAACATATTTTATAATGTGAAAGTAATAACGTATTGAAGAACATAAGCCTAGGAGAAAAGTAAATTCTGATGACTCCAAATATATACTTAAAGCAATACCAAGAATTTAAAGACAATCCTGATTTTTTGCAGAAAGGGCCCACCTTACCTTTTTGCCACCCAGGAATGGCTTGGTCATTTGATACAGTGCCTCTCCAGAAAATGGGGGTTCCTGGTTTACAGAATTACCCTAGATAAGAAAAGACATGAAATAGAGTGGATGGATGCTGACAATATTCTTGAACTGACTCCCAGTTCAATTTGTTCAGGCCCTCATTCAGTAGGCCTAGTTCTATATGGGAAGTCAAGATATTGTAGAGGCCATATGCAGCAGAGCCTACTAGAAAATCAGATTTCACATATTCTGGACCAACTAGTCTGCCTCCATATTTCATCCAAGAACAGATCTTATTCTAGTCTCAGTTTTCTAAAAGGGCCCTGAAAACTGAAACAGCTACTAATATCTTCTTGCAATAACATCACTCATCTTAACAATTTGTTTATGAAATATATAGCAAATATATTATCTGTTAATTTTTACAAATGGAGATACTCAGACACAAAATTATGAAATTTACCTGTTCTTGTCATCTAATTTACAGTAGAATAAGTTCTGGCATTCTTTCTCAAAATCATGACATTTCCCAAAAGGAAGCTGTCATTTGTTCTAATTCAGAACACATTATTTCAGGTCCTAGTTTGTAGTTAAAACCACATTTCACATTGGTTTGTGTATGTGTCTCTACAAATGGAGATCTGTTTATATAAAATAAAATTTAAACAATGCGTCAATACACCCTCCTCTGACTCTCTATGATATGTAGTGAGTCTTTGAGTTGCCCAGAGTACTTGCTTTGTAAGAAGAATTGAACAAAACAAAATAAGTCTGTGCCACCCAAGCATGCCTAAAAGGGAAAAAGAATAAATGAATATAAAATAAAATAAAACCAGTTTCATGTGACAAAATTTGATATAGTTTTATTTAAAAAAAAAACCTCTATTAAAGTCAGCATTTTATTTAAACGATCATGTAAATTTTCAACTATTCATTTTTTTCCTTCATGTGAAAATGAAATCATAATTGGGGACTGACTCTGGTATTTCTCTTTGGAACTCAGGTATTAAGAGGCAAGGAATCAGGAGAGGTGGTTCACACCTGTAAGCCCAACACTTGGGAGGCTGAAGCAGGAGGGTCACTTAAGGACAGGAGTTTGAGACCAGGCTGGGCAAAATATTGAGACCCCTATCTCCACAAAAATTATTTTTTAAAAAAATAGCCAGCCATGGTGGTGCATGCCTGTAGTCCTAGCTACTCTGCCGGCTGAGGTGGGAGGAGCACTTGAGCCCAGGAGTTTGAAGCCGTAGTGAGCTATGATCATGCCACTGCACTTCAGCTTTGATGAAAGAGCAAAATCCAGTCCTAAGGAAAAAGAAAAAAAAGAGGTAAGGACCTTTTGGTTACTTCAAGCAAGGCATATATTAGAGTCAAATGTTTTTTGCTACAGTTCATTATTAAGTAGCTAACGAAGACAAGTTCATGGACTGAGTGATTCTACACCATTCACCAAATAATGTGAATTATGGTCATATAGAATGACAATGACAGTCATAATCAAATAGCTGTGATCCATTTTAAGTGCCAATTTTGTGGTGATTACTATAAAAAGAGGAATTTTAACTATTTGAAATTTTCCCATTATATCATCTATTTAGCCAAATACTGATAGTGCTTCTTAGATAATTCAAGTTGTTAGAATTCCACATGCATCCTATTTTATTTTAACTTGGATCCTTTGGGTTGTAGACTTGTAGAAGTTAATTATACTGGTAGAAAGACAACCCAGGTTGAGATAGATTAGTGGTTCTCAAATCTGAGCATGTATCAGAAGCACCTAGAGGATTTGTTAAAAAAAAAAATTGCTGAATCAAAGTTTTTGTTAGCAATTCTGAAGTGGAACCTGAGAACTTGCATTTGTAATAAGTTCCCAGGGACCATACTTTGAGAATCATTGAGCTAGAAGTTATATATTAGCATTAATTTCTGTGAGAGGAACCCAAGGGAAAGGGAGAAACTGGTTTTTCAGAATTAGGTAACCTACCTAAAAAGGTGGGAGTTTAAATTAGTTCAACCATTGTGGAAGACAGTATGATGATTCCTTAAAGAGTTAAAGATAGAAATGCCATTCGACCAGGCAATACCATTCAACCCAGCAATCCCATTACTGGATATGTATATACCCCAAGGAATATAAATTATTCTTTTATAAAGACATGTGCACGCATATACTCATTGTACCACTATTCACAATAACAAAGGACATCCTAAATGTCCATCAGTGATGGACTAGATAAATAAAATGTGATGTATATACACCATGGAATACCATACAGCCATAAAAAGAACAAGATTATGTCCTTTGCAGGGATATGGATGGAGCTGAGCAAATTAACACAGGAACAGAAAACTAAATACTGCATGTTCTCACTTATAAGTGGGAGCTAAATGATGAGAATACATGCATATATGGACACATAGAGGGGAACAACACACACTGGGTCCTATTGGAGGGTGGAAAGTGGGAGGAGGGGGAGGATCAGGAAACATAACTAACGGTTACTGGGCTTAATACCTGGGTGATGAAATAATCTGCAGAACAAACCCCCATGACACATGTTTACCTATGAAACAAACCTGCACATGTACCCCTGAACTTAAAAAGTTTGTTTAAAAAAGAAGTTAAGGCCGGCGCAGTGGCTCACGCCTATAATCCCAGCACTTTGGGAGGCCGAGGCAGGTGGATCACTAGGTCAAGAGATCAAGACCATCCTGGTCAACATGGTGAAACCCTGTCTCTACTAAAAATACAAAAATTAGCTGGGCATGGTGGTGCAGCCTGTAGTCCCAGCTACTCGGGAGGCTGAGGTACGAGAATTGCTTGAACCCGGGAGGCGGAGGTTGCGGTGAGCCAAGATCGCGCCATTGTACTCCAGCCTGGGTAACAGGAGCGAAACTCCGTCTCAAAAAAAAAAAAAGTTAAATTTGAATTTCAGATAAACAATAAATAAATTTTTAGTATAAGTATGTCCCAAATATTGTATGAGACATACATATACTTAGAAGTAGTTATTGTTTATTTCAAATTCAAGTTTAACTGCATACCCCATATGCTTTTTTTTCCATCCCAATCTGGCAATTGTAAATTAAATAGATGAATTGGCAATTTACTGTTTGGTGGTGAAAATACATGCTTCAGAATGATTATGCTGCTTTACTCCAATGCTTTAACATATACCTTAATTTTGAGTCTTTCCGTAAGACACAACAGAAAAGCTTTTGAAGCCTTTTGTGTAAAAAGTCTTCAAATTAGGAATTCCACTTTTCCATGGCTGCCTGCATCAGGAGGCCTGGTGCCACATGGTCCCTTCAGCTCTTCTAGGAACCCAGAAGAGCTAGACACCTGGAGAGGGAAGAATTAGAGGGGAATTGAATGAGGAGAAACAATGACAAAGAGTGTCTAAATTAAAGAGACTATAAAAAAAGTTTTTCTTTTTGGTTTCTGTGAATATAAAATTTTGGATAAAAAAGAAATAACATCTAGAAAAAAAATTCTAGGTAACTTTCTACAAGATACATCATGTATAACCACAGACAGCCTCTTAGAAGAAAACTAGTTGGAATGATAACCATTATACTTTCCATTTGCAGTGTTTTTCTTCTTTCTACATGATTTCAGCCAGAATCAGCCCTAGATTTATTTAAGTTAGAATTAGGATAATAGTATAAATTTATAATGATACAGAGATGGCACTGAAACTGGGGTTACAACTTTGGGGAATGCTGTCACGATTATAGAACTACCCAGAGAACCAAACAGAGGCAGTGGTACATGAGTTTACTAAGTGTAGAAATCTATAGAAACTTCCCCATATGATCGTCAACTAGGGTTTTCATTATCTAATTGTTTCTCCATCCTTCATGGTTACCTGGTTTCTGTAGAAATTGGATGGTGGGAGGAGATCAATTTCTGAGGGGCTCAGGTTTGTTACAGCATTCCATTTGCCTCCATCAGCTAAACCAGATCCCTTGGGCTTGATCACAAATCAGGATCAAGAATTAGGCAGACCTTAAATCTTGTGCCATAGGCTAAGTACAACCATAAACTGGAGAAACACACGTACAGCACTATGCCACAGACAAGAGAAAAGAACTTGAACTGTGTTGTAACATGTCATAGAAACAGTATGGACAGATTCAAAGGTCAAAAAGAGATGCCATTTATGTGAAAGGTCATGCACTGAGGGTTTATATGAATTCAAAATCCTGAAGTTGGTTATCTCTGTGCAGGATTGTTTCCCTGTCCTAAAAGGAGTGCGTAGCCACAAATTCAGGGACAAGGATTTACAGCCTTGTGTAGGGAGTGTAAAAAAATATGCTCTAATTTTGCAGTCAGGGTAGAAGAACCATTCTAGCAAGGTTTCTACCCCAATACAGTGGAAAGAGATGTGTAGGCTCAGAATTTCAATTCACGTAAAGGTGATTTACAGACAGAAACTAATAAACAATTGCATGGTCACCATAAAGAGGCCTTCAAATCCTCATTAATGGTTAAGTTAATCAGGGAGAGGAAGAAAAGGAGTTGAATTAAGCAGACATCAAGGAGAAAGATTGACAGTTGAAAACCAGACCTGAGACACCAAGGTGTTTTAGGAAAGGGGAAGTAACACAATCTGTGCCTTGGAGACATAAGCCCAACAAGCAGGTCCCAGTGCGTGGGAATAAGTATCTCAGTCTCATTTGAAGGCTTCTCACAGAATTACTGCGAATACGTATGATACAGTGGTGCATATCACCGCTCTCGTTTGTCCTCTCATCCTCTTCCATTTCTCAGATCCAACGTGACTTCCCACAACGTTATTTTGGTAGTGACAAAAAGGTAAATTTAGTGTCTGATTTATCCAAAGCATCTTTTTCTACCATAACCAGAGACATAAACCTTGAAAGAAAAGAGTTTTTTAATCAGATAGCCAATGATTCAGTCAGTCGTGCTTATATGGAAAGACCCCAACAACAACTCTGAACACCTGAAGCTTAAATGAGCTTCTAGGTTAGTAATATACATTGATAAGCCAAGCAGGTGACATATCCCGAGGACAAGAAAACTTGGCATCTAGGACCTTCACAGACCTCACATTGTCCATCTCTTCTTTTGACTAGTAATAATTTATATTATTTATACTAAAACTATATCTATAATACTTTATTGAGTTTTAGGAGTCATTCCAGCAAATTATCAAACCTGATAGGGTGGTGGAAGCCCCCAAATTAGTACTCAATTGATCAGAAGTACAGATGGCCTAGGAACTCTGAAACTTGCAGTTGGTGTCTGAAGTGAATGTGGTCGCATAGGTGTTAAATCAAGTTTAGCCTAAAGCTGCCCTCTTACAAATTCTAAGTTCAGCCTAAAGGTTTCTCTGTATACTGTAAACTATCCTAAATGGAGTTGTAAACAGACTGTAGCCTACTCTTGTGCCAATCTCAGAGTTTTGGACAGTCAAAGGTGGCCAACTCTTGGAACAATGTTCAAATAAGCCAGATGCTAAGCTTTAACCAAATCAGCTGTTTTTGCATCTCACCGCCATTTTCTGTACATCACTTTCCTTTTCCTGTTCGTAAATAATCCACCATATGGCTGCACTGGAGTCTTTGATCCTACCCTGGGTTGGGAGGCTATCCAATTCATGAATTGTTCTTTGCTCAATTAAACTCTTTTAAATTTAATTTGGCTACTGTTTTTCTTTTAACAGGTAGTGTCAGAAGTAGGATCCAAAGTAGAGCTTCTAACAACCCCCAGGAGTGCTGAGTGACCAAGCAAGGTATCTGCTAGGGCCATTGTGTCCATTGCTCCCTTGGAGTAAAAAGGGGATTGTGGTAAGTTTTCTCTTGGATTCTAATGCTCCACAGATTTGGGTTTTGAGCTCCCAAAGTTTCTTTGAGCAAATTTCTAATCCAAACTGGGTTAGGAAGTTGTGACAAAATCTGAACTGGGTCCAGGATCAGATTGGATCTTATAACTAACTGGGTTGAATCCAGTTAGAGGTCTCTTACATCTAACTGGGTCAGAAAGAAACTGGTAGTAAATGGCAGTATTGCAGGAGGTATAAAATTTGGCTTTTGGAAATTCACAGGGATTTGTGTATTCTACCCCCTTTGTTTCATTTTTCTTGCATGCTTGGGTAGGGAAAAAAAATCTATGTTGATCAAGGGGACCTGAATGCCAAAGCCAGTATTTGAGGTAAAAATGGAATCCTCAGTTTCTGAAGAACTGAGTAACTTTCAGCTTACACATGCATACATATTAGGCCCTGGAAGCCGCAAAGTCTTACAGGACTGGCAAAAATCTTCTCGCGAGAAGTTACAGTCAAACATTCCAAATTAACAACACTGCACTGAAGAAGTACATTTGAAGATACAAATTAGTCTCATCTAGGGATGCCTACGGACATCAGAAGCTTCTAAAAAGATGTCAATATTTTTTATTTAAAGACTTTATAAAATATAAATTTAAAAAACTTAAGTGACTAATTGATAAGAAAAATTAAATCTGCTAACCTTTTGGCTTAGATACTAATTCATCCCAAAGGTGGAAAGAACACTACAATAAATAAAGTGTTTATAAAATGTAGGCACTCAGGTATAATAGGCTTGCTTCTTTTTTAGGTCTATTGATGCAGAGGACAGGCATAGAGAATGCTTTCTTTGCCCTGTTTCTTAGTGGGCTCCACCCTGAACTCAATAATTTTAGCTAAGAAACAGTAGCTAAGTTCAAAAAAACACTCTATTAACTAAAATACACCTTTCTGGAATTTAGTTGACTATCTTGAAACTCTTGTAAAAGGAATTTAAATCTAAAAAGGAAATATCCATTTTTAAGGATGTCTGCCTATTTACATTAGAAATTCTTACTATCCTTTTAGATTTACATAATAAGTCATACCTTTGTTTAAGGTACTTTTTTGGCCATCTTGTCTTAAGTAAACTTTTATTTGAGCAGTTCTTTTCCCTCGGTTTGAGCAAATGCTGATACAATATTTAGGCATAAACTCTTAGCTCTATGCTAATGAAATAGAAATTTGTTGGAGGCTAAGGCAGGAGAATCGCTTGAATTTAGGAGACGGAGGTTAATGTGAGCCAAGAGCGTACCATTGCACTCCAGCCTGGGCAACAAAAGTGAAACTCTTCTCAAAAAAAAAGAAAAAAGAAATTTTTTTTGTTTCACCTAAGATTTGTCCCTTTAGAAATGCAAATCTATTGCCTAGTTAACAAGTGCTTAGGGCAATGAAACAGGTAAATGGAAGACTGATAGATCAAATTGGGGGAAAAAAGATTTAAAAGCTGAGAAATGAATACCCTTTATGAAAGATACAGCATCTGCTTCTATGTGTTTGTATGTCTATCTGCATTATTTATCTGTGATCATATTTGGTAAAGTTAGTTTTTAAATTGTTAGTAAAGCAGGAATGCCTTTGAAATTATCAGTTAAATATAATTAGATACTTGCTTGATTTTGCTGTGAGCTTATGCCTTTGGTTTAGAGTCTCTGGATTCAGGGGGTCTGGACAGGTGACCATCATGAGGTCTATTGACACGTTCTCAGTGCCTAAACCAGCAATTATAAGCCAGAATCAAGCCCAATATGACCCCTTCTTCTTCTGCTTTCCCTGTTTTGCCTCCTGGCTATTTTGGGAGGGGTTGGATCCTTCAGGTAAAGTCCTCCAGGTGTAGCCCTGTCTTCTGTCCTGATGGACTCAGACAGGTCCTGACAATTCATAGTCCTCCTGGGTGCCATGTGCTACTTGGGACCCAGAATGACTGGGGGAAGACACTGAGGAGGCTGCCTGTGTCATACTTTCAAAATTATTTTCAGCAATTTAAAATCTTAGAGTCACGTTATGTCAAATTAAGTAATAGATAATCACGTTATGTCAAATTAAGTAATAGATAATCATAACATGTCTAAGTCATCTATAGGTTAAAATACTGAATTATTAATTATTTAAGTCTATATTTGCTGACTTGTTATTTTTATATGGTATAAAAAAGCTAAATATATTCATATCTGCTAATAAACAATAAAGAACTACCTTTTTAAAAAATTTATAAAATTATTTTTATCTATAAATACTGATATAAAAGAGTTCAAGATTACTTTCCAGGGTTTTTACTAGAAATTAGCAAGAGTTTTTACTAAGAGTTAAAAACTACTAGATATGAAAAAAAGCAATTCTGTATGTAAAGTATATAAACAAAAGTAAGCTATGCATTTAATGAGGAAAATTATAAAGATATAAAAATGTGTGTTAAAAAATTTGTCTGGTTTGAAGTTACTAAAAGGCTTCAAACTGCAGGAGTAAAAGAAAAATAGATAAAACAAGATGAATATAAAAAGTTGGGGAAAATGTAAATTGAAAGTTTTATGAAAATCTTGTGTGGTTAAAAGATAACATAATTGATAAATTTATTTATGACTTTTATTAAAATTAGTTTTAGTGTTGATAATACACTAATACAAAAGTAAAATTTGGTTTCCACTTTTGAGCAAAAATTTTGTGTAGTATTAATAATACACAGCAAATATTTTTGTTAACCTTTTGAGTAAACTGCAAAAAGGAGAAAAAAGGGAAAGGAAAGCAGAAGAAACAAATTCTGTTTTGTGTTGTCTTAGGCCCTTTTGTTGTTTGGAAAACTGAGTCTCCTTTTTCAAAGAGTACAGATTTTTACTTTTAAGAATCTTTTACTTATCACTTTGGCTAAATAAATGACTATGTGATTCTATTTTTGTCACATATGAAAATAACCTGGAATTCTATTTTGTCATAGTTTAAGCCTTTGAAATATTTGACAGGCTTCCCAAAATCAAATTTCAGCTCCAAAATTAAGTCTTTTAAAACCTCTAACTTTGGGAAGCTACAGAGGGCCCCTGAAGCATCCAAAGAGAGGCACACAGGATTTTTGACATATTAAGTTACATAGGAAGCATTGTAACTTAATATGAAGAATAAATTATATTTAACTTTCTTTAGGTTATGTTTTAATGAATGTTATTAATATGTTTCAAAACTGTATGAGATTTCTAAAATTCTAATATGTCTGGGTACATACTATCATTCAAAATTATGATTATGTTACATTTTTGTATACCACAGAAATAACCAAATTTCCTTGTCATTTGTGTCTTCACCTATAATTATTTAAAGTCCTTTCCACCATTAATTGCTTAGTTCTAACACAGTTTCTGAAAACTTCACAAGCATGCAAAATCCTAGAATACGGTAGGTATCTTTAAGGAGGTTCATGAAAGGATACAAAGGACCCTGAGAGGCATTCTTGAATACAGATTTCTCATAACTTTAGAATCATATCATCTGGACTGGGTAACAATTCCTGGAACTTTAATGAAGAGGCTGACTGTTTTATAAAATGCCTAACCCAATCAGGACAAAAATTAATTGAACACCAAGAAAATAATTTGCCAGGTTTTCATGCTAAATTAGCCAATACTAAAATTGTTTAGATACACAATTTGAATGAATGAACTCCATGGTCTAAGTCAAATTACCTACAAAATCCATCAGTTGTCAGGGCTGTGCACCTTTATTGGAGAAACAACTGGTATTCAAGAGGACATTAGTCCAATGTTAAGTATAAACTCATGGAGAACCAGGATGGTCTCCTTGTCTTTCCTGAGTCCTTAAAGTTTTTGTTATTAAAAGTTGTGCATTCCATGACTTATCATGAAAAAGATAAAATTATCTAAATTAAATATGTATATATATTGGTGTGATAACTTTTGAATTCCTAAAACAGTTTAAGACCAATGCTTGGTTTATAAACCCATATTCCTGAGAAGACAATCAACATGTCAGGTACGTTTCACTACCTGATGGGCCACATAAGCATTTATAGAGATATTTTATTCAGTTATCATTTTCAGTGCATGTTTTCTGGTTATATAAAAGCTTGCCCTGCAAGAAGGCTGTTGTAACAGTAACAGTAGCTCATTAAACAAAAGTGTATTTCCACCAGGTAAGGAAAGGTTTTCATGGTCCACTGGCTGAGGAAAATCAACCCTTTCACAATCTAGAAACTAAAGATTAGATCTTCTGAGAACATCAGAGAAAGATTGCCCTTGCCATACACACTGCAGCAAAACTTGGGGACCTTGAACCTTGGGTTCATAACCTTACAACTCAGAAGGGTCTCTCTGTACTCTAGGAACTGTACACCCATTGGAAAACTTAAGTTAAAGCTAACCAGGGAAGTTTCTCCCCAGAATAAGACAGTATCCTTGATGTGGACAGCATTTTCCCAAGAGTGTAGATCAAAACTTCTTTTCTATTTTGAAACTTTTATCTTTCACTTTTCCCTTGCTTATGCCTCTATGACTGATAGAAGTGAAAGGGGGGTTCACTCTGTGCCCTCATGGGGTATACTTTTATCTGTAAGGAATTTTGCAGCCAGCCTAATATATGAATAATTTTATGCCTTGATAAATAGAAGATGACAGCCCAATATAAGTAAGAAATTTTAGTGGTACATATGTTACCTCATAATCAATCAGAAACAGAATATTGTTCCACTCTTCTAAACCTACATCATGGGTTAAAGAGAACATTGCTAGCAGGTCTTTACTGTTTGAGAAGGGCATCATTTGTTAAGATTTTTTTCCCATGGCTTAGAGTAAATGAGGCAATGATTAGAAATTTATCCCTCATGAGAGGCTTTATAGCAGATTCTACTGTAAAGCCTATGGTTACACAACACACTGTAAATTCTCTTGTGAAAGTTATGCTAAATGATAGAATTGCTCTAGATTACTTACTGGCTGAACAAAGAAGTATCTGTGCAACTGCTGTTACTTTGTATTGCCCATGGAGAAATTCACATGGGCTCTTATAGAGATTCCGTTGTAGGAGATTAACAAAGAGACAGCTCGGTTAAAGTGAGTAGATTCTTTATGCAGTTTACTCTTTAATCTATTTGATTTCAGTTGGTGTGGTATGTGGCAACCCTAGCTAAGGAGCATACTCCAAAAACTCTTGGTAATATCCTCCTAATAGACATAATAGTAGTCTCCCTGGTATGCTGTATTCCCTGAAAAGTTTTAAATGTTTGTATGCAGCTATCTCTAGAATGTCAAATGGTCTCTTTTTAATTGGAATGACATGAGTTGAAAGAAATGTGTGACTATGAGGGGAATGTAACCCATGGGTGACATGCTGAGACTAGAAACCCCAAATGAGGGTAACAGAGAGTGGCACTGAGGTCCTAAGTTTTTGTCACACTCTCACTTAAATGCAAACCTGACCAAAATGGGGAATTTTTTAAACAAAATTACGGAAGGTTATTGTTTTGGACTGAGCCCACGCATTAGGCCCCAGCAGAACAGACCAAACCAAAACAGAGTCACACGTAGTAAATGTGACATAACCAAACTAAGACTTCAAGGAAACACATAGATCCTACAACTTACCAAGTGTGTCTTTTCTCCTGTAAATAGGACATTCCAGCATAAGGAGGTACCCTCTACACTAACCCTTACGAAAAATAAACTGAAATCCTTGTTCCCACCTTCCAAAACCCACTGTTCTGCTATTTCCCAAGTTTCAAAACCAAATAAGTACATGTATGATGGCAATAGTGACATCCATGACTAAAGTTTTAGTCATCTTCTTAAAATTGAGAGGATGACCAAAAAGGGGAAATTGTTCAATCAAGCTTAGCCTAAAGCTGCCTCCTTACATATTTTAAGTTCAGACTAAAGGTTTCTCTATACATTGTAAACTATAACCTAAATGGGGTTGTATATAGACTGTAGCCAATTCTTGTGCCAATTATTGAGTTTTGGCCAAAGGTGGTCAACTCCTCAAACCATGTTCAAATAAGGCAGATACCCAAGATATAACCAATCTGTCCATTTCTGTACCTCACTTCCATTTTCTCTAAGTCATTTTCCTTTTGCCATCCCTAAATCTTCTTCCACCATGTGGCTATACTGGCGTCTGATACAACTCTGGCTTGGGAGGCTGCTTAATTCATGAATTGTTTCTTACTCAAGTAAACTCTTTTAAATTTAATTCAGCTAAATTTTTTCTTTCTTTTTTTAAACATAAGGATTGCACCCTTAACCTGTAATATTGGACCTAACTCCAGGTACAGCCAGAACTGCACTTCACTGAGAAACTTACTATTGTTCCTAAGTGGCTTTGAAACACTTCTCTAACCAATAATTTTGAAGACACTTGATTCTTGAAACATCATGGGATGTTATTTTTGTCAGTGATGTTTCTCAAGGCCAACTGTCACTGAAGCATTCAAAAATTTAACTTAGCCCTCCTCTAAAGTGATTAACCTAAGCCCTTTGCAGGCTAACAATTTATCTTCCATTTATGTTCAAATAGTCCTAAAAGAAAGTGCTACCCTCTGTATTTCCCTGAGTTCTTATTGAACCCCTGCTCATAGTATCAGTGCAGAGAAAGAGACCGACTGATTGTCCTTATTTTCACCCCAATGTGTAACCCCTTGGTTGTGCCCATAATGTCAGGAAAGACAGGTAACAACATTCCATGGCCAGAAAGGAAGTCTTACCATGAGACTTTCTCTCCTACCCTTGGGGTCTAAGGGTGATGGCAAACATTTTCCTGTTTCACATATTGAGTCAGTTCTCAGCCTGTAGAGGACCCATTTCAGATGGACATTTCAGGAATACTTTCTTCCCCTAGTCTACCCACTCTTTTTCCCTCTCATTATTATTTTATTTCTATTCCCCTTTCAAGTTCCATGGAAGGAAAAAAAATAACCAGGTCCAGTTAGTCTTCCATTCTACTGGAGGTGGCTTTAAGTCCTTTAGTCTCTTCAGGGATAAATACCTACAAGACAAACATACCTGTCCTTGCTGTTACCAAAAGACTTTCAACAGTATAACAAGTCACTAGGTTAACAAAGTCACTCTTTTTCTCTTTCACTGTGAAACATTTTCCAAGGAGAGTTAAGGGAAGAAAGGAAAGAAAGGGGAAAGTATGTAAGAAAACCTTATAGAATTACAAAACTAGAGGCTAAAAGGATAAGCAGTCATAGTTTTCACTGCTTTTGACCCTGGGCTTTTATAAAAACTACACCCCTCACACCATAACTAAAACTGTCCACGTGGTATATAGCAGTATAGTAACCCATATATAGAAATCCCTTCTTTCTCAGACCTGAATGTCATGGCTTGGTAACAGAAAGGATCAATTAGTAGCTGTACAGACATAGACAAATTGCATAACTATCTGAATCTTAGTTCTCCGAGTTAAAAAGCTTTGGGATTATTGTAGGAGCAAAATTAGACAATGTGTATAAAGTATATAACCCATAGTAGGCTTACAAAAAGTAGTAGCTATTATTATTGCTATCATGGCTTACTTTTGAAAGGCAAGGTGCTAAATGGTTATAAACCACTGTTTTCAAACCTAGCAGCATGGATTAGAAGTCCTTATTCCTCTTTACCATCTACATATCTTGGAGAATGTGCTAAATCTCTTTAATCTTTGATCTCTTCATCCATAAAAGAAGGATGATAAATATTACCTACTTCACATGGTTGTTTTAAACATTAAATGAAATAAAGTATATGATGTGTACACAACAGTGTTTGAAAAATTCTGAGCATTCAATGTTTGCTATTATTGGCAGTAGTTATAGTGTAAAAAGAGTGGACTTTCAAAAATAAGTTTATTTTGATTGAGAACTCACACGTTTTGCACATGCAGCCGTTCAACTGGATAATTTCGGTGATGGCAGGTACTGGCTGAGCATGTTAGCTCACTCAATAGGAGAGATTCTGCTTTTGAGTTTCTTGCCTCACATAAAAAAAGGGGGGTGTTTCCATTCCAACTTTGACCCATCTTCCTGGTTAAGTCAGACATATAGACAGATAGACAGCCAGGCAGACAGATACCTCTCCCATTAATATGTATTGGGATTATTTGAGTATATCCAAGCGGAGATTATAAGAATCCTCATAGAGTTTCTCTTTCCGCCACATTGTGGTCCCGAGGTGCACAATGAGTGTTAAGTGGCTGAATGAACAACTCTACATCCATTTGAAAGCAGGTTGCTGAGGGGGATGCTGTAGTGGATTCAGCAGTTGTACCCTGGACTTGCACAGCATCAGGTTCAAACCTGGCTATACCACTTACAACTTATGGCCTTACACAAGTTACTTAAACATCCAAACATCAGTTTTCTTGCAAATAGAATGTTAGTATGGGTTATAGTCTCTTATCCAAAATCCTTAAGGTGAAATGTGTTCTGAAATTGAGTGTTTTTCAGAT
Source organism: Cacajao melanocephalus (assembly GCA_963573385.1). Taxonomy (NCBI): domain Eukaryota; kingdom Metazoa; phylum Chordata; class Mammalia; order Primates; family Pitheciidae; genus Cacajao; species Cacajao melanocephalus. The sequence continues at coordinate 46,318 of CAUYLG010007479.1, forward strand.
TTTAGAATGTTAACAAGACACATACTATATTTTATGTGACATCCTAGCCAGAGTCTCCAGCTGTTCCCTTTAATCAAACATGCTAGTATTTCAGCAGAGAATGTAGGATTATTCACATTATTACATCAAATAAATAAACAACAGTTTGCCACCAATAGAATTCAGGTGAGATCATATTCTGCTACCAAAAGAATTAGAAAATCAGCTTCCAATTTGTAGTGGCTTTTGGATTTCAGTACTGTAGGAAAAGTACTGTGAACCTGAAATGTTTGTTCCTGTCTCCATGATGTTTTGGAACCCATTAAACAAAACTATCACAATAAAGTGACCTAAGTCATATAGGAGTATGAAGCCATACTCTTTAAAGAAAGAGTATTTATAACCCCTGGGGCACTCAAAGACGTAAAACACATTTTCATACAGCAAATTCTCATGCAATTGTCTTGTTCACTCTCTTTTAATTGTATGTTAGTACTTTGACATCTAATCTTCTTAACTTAGCTTAAGTTCCCTGGTTCATTATAATCACTCCCCTGTATTCCCCCAACTCCTTTGCCCCCTCACCCTCAGGGTTCTCACTTGTAAAAAGCCTAATCCTGATTAAATCCTACTCTTGCACCCACTTTGTGATTTCACTAACACAGCTGAACATTGCTGGAGTAAGCAGTACGATCACACTGAATGGTCCCATGCTGAATTCATAACTTTGAATTCAGGTACACCCAAAGAGCTTTCTGACTCTGCCACTCAGATCCCTTCACCTTCCCATGCCTCTATCTTCTAATGGACTCTTTCTTTTATCTCCCTTGAAACCTATACTTCTACTCCCATCCTCCTTCTCAGATGAAAGAAAGTCAGCCATGATGTGAGAATGAGCATGAGGATGGAGGTACTAGAGATTTGAACAGAGAAAAGCTATAGAAAAGGGCCTTTTAGAATGATGAGATGGTTAAGAGACCAGAAAAAAATACCTAGAAATAAAGATTATAGTAGATATAAGTACTATGAATCAAAGAAAATTCAGGAGTTAATAGTAATAATCAAAAAGGAAAAAGGAAAATTTCACGTTGCTATCATCAGTAACTCTTCAAACCACTTTTACTTTGATGATTGGTAATTAAATGGAAGAAATTGAACATTTACCCAGCCTTTCAAGGTAACAAATAATCACAGCTGATGAGGGATTTCTCTAATTTACAGAGCACTTAAGTTAATAAATGTAGACAGAATTATAGGATTTTAAAAACATAATTTTCCAAACCCTAGTGAAATTATTGACCTAGGCAAGTATTACCAAGTCATGTTAAAATCATTTAGGTGAAAGCAAGAAACCATACTCAACACAAGTTACTTTCTGTGTCTCGGAGAAAACATTCCTTTGCAATAAAAGGATTAGACTGTCCTCATTCAGATCCAGTGGCCCTCCTATGCATTACTATTGGTGAATCAACTGGATAGAATGTGTTCTCTGATATGATTCAACATGAAACCCACAAAATCACTTATGTTGTATCCCAGACAAAGATGTTTAACTTGAATCCATCAAGCTTTCCAAGAATGATGCCTGTTTTCAAGATACAGAGGGAATAGAGAAATTCAATTACAGAAGGAGGAGGAGGAGTGGAAAGAACAAGAATAGGAAGAAGAAAGAAAAAGAAAAGTAAAGAGGAATAAAGGAAGTAAAATAACTAAAGGAAGAAAGGAAGTAAAGAAAAAATTAAGAAAGGAAACAGGAGGAAAATGGAGACACCATTGGATAAACCCAGAGAGTTTATAAACACAGAGTTTTTAACATTCTTCAAGGAAACTGGTTAGGTCTCTATAATAAATATTTGTCATGAAAGAGAAGTTGTGCTTGATCAAAAGAGTTTAGAGCAACTTAAAGACCAAATGCAATACAAAGAATATTTAGGGCTCAGCTGGAGAATTTCAAATATGGTCTCAGTATGAGAGGTAATGAAATTTTACTAAAATAGAAGGGTGGAGTTTTTTGAAATATAAGTTACAAAAAAATGGTATGTACCATATAGTCTTTTTTAATTAAAAAAATTTTTGTTGTGGGAGTAGGTAGACAGGTGGCTGTAAAGACAAGTAGATCTGGAAGGATGCACATAAGTGATTTCCGGAATTATCTTAATTTCTTTAAACTTTTGTCTGTGTTTTCTAATTTTCTGCACTGTACTTGTACTTCTAAATAATAAAAGACTGTGTAAAATAAAATAAAAATTGAATCAACCCCCAAAAATCAATCAATAAACAATATTTTAGAATCAAAAATAAACAGCATGATTTAAGATGGCAAATGAGAAAATCTTTAAAAAATGAGAGTAAAGTAATTTTTTAAGTTTAAAGATGTACCCCTTAAAGATAAGGAAACTATAAGGAAAGTCATCTCCAGAGAAAAAAGATTATGGAGGTAATTGTAAATGAAACAAGGTGGAGAAAGCTACAGCTTTTAAAACATACTTAGTGGCCACAGTGGAGAAGGGACTTTCCAGCAAAAATCTAAGGTGTCTCTAAACTCAGAATTAGCTAGCATGGAAAATGGAACAAGAAGTGGGGCTAAAAGCTAAAGTTAACTGGATGTTTTGGAATCAGGTCATGCTATGAAGAACAAAATTGACTGCCTTAATTTAAAACGGTTTATTCTGTTCCTAACAAGTTATGCCCTCAGGGGAAACTAACCAGAGGCTAATCTGCCAGGGTTTTATCCATGCCTAACTTACCCAGGGGAAGGAAAAACTCTAGTCCATTGTAGGCATTCTTTCCCAGCTAAGGTGAGAAGCAGACTAAGAATCACTTGTAAGGTTCAAAGTCTAGAGGCACAGGTTCACAAAAAGATTGAGACCTAACTATAGAATGATAGAATACGTCCCCTCCTTTCGCACCAACTGTCATATTACCAAAGGCCTGTTTGCAGCAGTTCCTTTTACCTAGCTGTTCCTTTTACTTTATGTCCAGCTATTAAGAAGAAAGTATAAGGCATACTAAAAGGCAAAAAAAAAAAAAAACATGCTTAAGATGCTAAAGACTCTTAATGAATAAAATAGATCGTAAGCAAAAACAGATGGTCATTGTAAGTAGAAAGATGAAAGTTCTAAGAAAGAACAACAACAACAACAAAATGCTAGACACACACACACACACACACACACACACACACACACACAAAGCCACTGAAACAGAAACGAAGTCTGCCTTTAGAGAGTGTATTAGCAGACTGGACACAGTGAAGGAAAGAATCTCTAAGCTTGAGGATATTTAAATAGAAACCTTGAAACTGCAAAACAGATCAAAAAAAGAAAAAAATAATGAACAATATCCAAGAACTGTGGGAAAGCTACAAAAGGTACGACATACACGATACAAATACCAGAAGGAGGAGAAAGGGAGAAAATAACAGAAGAAATATTTGAAACAATAACGAGTAAAAATTTCCCACAAATGTATGTCAGACACTAATCCAGAAAGCTCAGAGAATACCAAGCAGAATAAATGTCAAAAAAAATGTTCACTTAGTATATCATATTTAAACTACAGAAAATCAAAGATAGAGAAAAAATTCTGAAAGAAGCCAGAGGAAAAGTGACCTTGCCTGTAGAGGAGTACTACCTTACTATTACGAGGTACTCACACTATGCATGAAGTGATATAGAAATTGAATTACATCCAATTTCTCCTCAGAAATCATGCAAAAAAGAAGAAAGTAAAGTGAAATATTTAATGTTGAAAGAAAAAAAAAGTCAACCAAAAATTTTGTGCCCTTCAAAAATATTCTTCACAAGTGAAGAAGAAATAAAACTTTCTCAGAAAAACAAAAATTGTAGGACTTTGTTGCTGGTAGATCTGAGTTGTATGAAATGTTAAAAGAAGTTCTTTAGAGAGAAGAAAAATGATATAGGTCAGAAACTTGGATCTAAATGAAGAAAAGAAAAGCATTGCAGAAGGAATAAATGAAGGTAAAATAAAAAGTTTTATTTTTCTTAGTCATAATTGATCTAACAGATAACACTTTGTTCAAAATAATAATAGCAACAATATATTCAATTATATCTGCTTATGTGTATATATGTTTATGTATACATGAAATAAATGATAGCAGTGATACAAGGAACAGAAAGGAGGAATTTGCATTACTTTACTATTATAAGGGATTCACACTATGTATGAAGTGGTATATAGTGTTACATGAAAGTCAACTTGGATTATTTGCAAATGTATATTGCAAACTCTAGAGCAACCACACAAAAAGTTAAAAAGTATAATTGATATGCTAAGAGAGGAGAGAAAACAGAATCATATAAAATACTCAGTTAAGACCATTTCAGAAAGAGGAACAAAGAACAAGGGCAAGAAATAGAAAATAGCAGCAAATATGGTAGATATTAATCCAACTATATCAATAATCACTTTGAACATCAACGTTTAAGTACATCAATTAAAATACACATTATCAGAGTAGAACAAGAAACATGACCCAACTATATGTTGGCTACAGAAACTCATTTTAAATATAAAGATATATAAAGTTTAAAAATAAAGGGCTCACTCACACCTGCAATCCCAGAATTTTCGGAGGCCAAGGCAGGTGAACCATTTTAGGTCAGGAGTTCAGGATGAACTTTGCCAACATGGTGAAACCCTTTCTCTACTACAAATACAAAAAATTAGCCAGGCGAGGTGGCACACACCTGTAATCCCAGCTACTCAGGAGGCTGAGGCATGAGAATCGCTGGAACCCAGGAGCCAGAGGTTGCAGTGAGCAGAGATCAAGCGACTGCACTCTGGCCTGTGTGACAGAGTGAGACTCAGTCTCTAAATAAATAAATAAATGGAGAAAGATATTCTATGCTAACATGAATCAAAAGAATGCAAAAGTAGCTATATTCATGTCAGACAGAGCAGACTTCAAGGAAAGTTATAAGGGGTAAACAGGGGCATTGCATCATGATAAAGGGTCAATTCTCCAAGAAGACATAACTCTCCTTAATGTGTATGCACCTAACAACAATGTTAAAACACATGAGACAAAAACTGATAGAACTACAAGGAAAAATAGATGAATCTATGAGTACAGCTACTTAGCACCCCCCGTCAGAAATAAACAGATCCAGAAGGCAGAAAATCAGTAAGAATACGGTGGAAACAAACAGCACCATCAATCAACTGGATATAATTGATATCTGTAGACTACTTCATCCGATGACAGCAGAATAACACTCTTCTCAAGCTGACATGGAACATTTACCAAGACAGACCGCATTCTGGTCCATAAAACGTGCCTTAACAAATTTAAAAGAACATCATTCATATGTTTGCTCTCAGACCACAGTGGAATTAAAATGGGAATTAATAACAAAAAGTTAGCTGGGAAATCCTAAAATACTTGAAAATTAAGCAACACACTTTTAAATTACATTTAAGTCAAAGAAAAAATCTCAAGAGAAGTTGAAAAAACTACTTCAAATTAAATAAAAATGAAACAAGTTTCATTTTTAAAATTGAACTTTTAAAATTGAAATTCTTAGACCAGAAGAAACAAAGAAATAATCTTTAAATAGAATTTATAAGAAAGACACTGAAATTTAGAAATACGTAATATGGTATTTTAAATAAAGTAACATACAATACAATATTATGAGTTCTGGTCTGGGAGAAAAAGAGCCCATGCTGAAAGAAAGACACAGTGCTCTCTAATTTGAGAATGAAAGTCTATGTGTGCTATAAAAATAGTTCTTTTATTTATTTTTTATTTTTTGCAAAAGGATTAATTTTCTCGGTCATGTTGTCAACCTTAAGTTACTATGGAAATGCTATAGTACAATCAATGAGTCTTCCACATGCAATAAACTAGTGTTCTAATCTAAGTTTTCTCATTTATGTGATGTTAGAAAATTAAGCAAAATTCTGATTCAGTTTCCCCAGCTGTAAAATGGGCATAAATTTCTGTTCTATCTTACAGCAGTATTGTGAGACTGTATTCACTCACCCTGCACAGATTTACCTATTACATGTGCTGCATTTTAGCTGGTCTCCTGAGTCTACTGAAAGGAAATAATGATAAAATATCCACTAGAGACCTCTTAAATGATTTAAATATATATATGCAAGTAAAATATGTCATTAAATTAAATTAAAACATTTTAACCTGATTATAGGCATCATAAAACTCTTGTGCCATGCTATTCAGTAAGTATATTTTCAATAAGAACACATATTTCAATGTATACTTGTATAGGTAGTAGGCAACCTAAAGTTAATTACATAACACTAAAGTGAGACTTTCTCATAGCAGCAGCTTAAGAACTTTTAAATAGATAAGGACATAAATTAATAATAATAAATGTAGAAAATGTTGTCACCACCTAATGTTAAAAATAATTCTGTTAATCCAAAATGCATAGCTGGGGCACATAATATTTAAAGAATTTGGGAAATTGTCTCACTTTTATATTTCATCTCACAAACAAGTATAATATTTCCAGTGCTGTCCTCTGAGAGAGGATCATCAAAAGAATTGATTTTCATATTAAATTCCACCTAAAATGTGTCCTTGGGTCATGAAACATAGATGTTTCATTTGGTTTGCAATGCTTCATCAGTTTGGGGTTAGTTTTTTGGTTTTTTATTTTTCTCCACCTAGAGAGCTTGTGCTCCCTCCTCCCCTTCTTCTGAACAATAGATCTTTTAAAGACAAGAATCCACTGACCTTCTTCAAGGGTCATTTGGAACCTTCGGTAATATGTAACAGTTCTTACTGGTGGACTTGCATACACAGTTACCAGAGACGCTAACTCTATGGTAAATAGAGTCTAGGGAAATACAAACCTGGATCTGTCTGCCAACTCATTATTAATACATGTGAATGGCCAGGACCCCTGACCTATGCAGTGAATCTGTAAGCAAAACTTCCCTCCTTCCTCTCTTCAGTATGGCATTTCGGTGGTTGCTGGCTGTACTTACTTTCTTCTATAATTTGTATTCATGTAACCTCCACTACAATATTAACTCAGATTTATTTTGTTTTCCACATCTCTTCTTCTCAGCCCTGTTGACAGCACTTCATGGTAAGATGAGCTGGGGAAAGAAAATAAGCAGAGCATATGGGGTAGCTGGGAATAGATACGGAGCTCTCTTCCTTTGATCTCCAAAGTCATGTTTCTCCTACAGAGAACGTCCTCTATGCATCATGGAAAGCATTAGGGGCTGAAGTCACACCACTGTGAAGTTTGGGAACAGAAGAAGAGAAAGAAAAGACAACTAAAAACTCTGGAATTCAAAATAAAGACTCCTTGTGCAGTCCTCAAATATTAAAATAAACATTTTTAAAATCCTCAGGTGAACTTGTGCAAATTGCATGTGCAAGTCCATGTAGAAATAGAATTGATATATTTAACTCAAGATTTAAAGTACTCTTCAGATGAGTATCTAATAAGAAAAAGAAAAATTTTATCACCAATAGGAGGCTATTAGTGTTGCTACAACACTCAAATATTCTGAAGTTCCCTGATATTGCAGTATCAGAGCTTGAAGAATTTAATTTTGATTATTCATCTCCCATACTTTTCTTATTAACTAAATAATCATTATTAGCAACATATATGTGTCCATTGTCAGATTGATTCATAGCCCTTTCACTGGCTTAACCATGAAAACATAAAATCTAGCCTATCATTTTTTCTAAAAAATTAATGAAAGTTCTTCTGGGCATTAAAATTCCGTTCCTAAATGTGATTTTAGTTTTGTATCACATTTTTTTACTTTTCATTTTTCTTCAGGTAAAAAATAATCCAATTGTAGTTTCAGTTTTGCCCAGTTATTTTGGCCCCAAAGAGATGATAGTGAGTCATTTAAATTATATTACATATTAATCATTTTAATTATGTTTTTGTTAGGGATAGTACCATTACTCCCCTATTCATTTCCCTAAAAAAATTCAGAAATGGGTTCATGGATGTGAATATGGAAGGGGTTGTACATAATGTTTAAAAGTTTTAAATCTGAGCTGAGAAAAAGTTAGTTCTTTTGCAAACAATGAAAAACCAGGGAATTATTTCATAGCCACCAGATGCTTAGAATTCCACGTATTTTAAAAACAAACCATTCAATGACTCCTTTGACACCCTAAGTATGCCAATAATTCAATGTATTAGTTGGATGCAAATTTTATACAATAAGGTATGGAAAGCAAACTGTAATTGGGAGTGCCAGAGTGAATGGAGCTCTATCCTTTGACAAAGCCCATTGTTGAACCCCAGCCTGAACCCCCGACCCTTTACTTTGCAGGGCTACAATAGCCTTTGATATGAGATGGTGGGAAACAGACTTACAGACTCATTTCACATTCAGTTGCAATTCATCAGTTTGGCGGGGACTTTTAACAGCTTTAATGACCACAGCAATTGATGGTTAAATCAATTTGTGCCGGTGACAGCATGGCTGGCCTCTAGACTGTAACAATCCAGGATTGCACTAGGTAGAAAAGACTCTGTTATTCAGATATGCACAGCTCCTACTTAGCTCAAAGGGAAGGAACAACAGGGAGACAGAGTCTCTCACAGGGCAGGCCTTGGAGAATGCACTCATTCACTCCATTTGACTACACAATACCAGGGCTTCTTTGTAAAGCGTTGCAGTAGATTTTTTTAAAAAGTATTGTTGGAAGTAAAAATATACAGTAGGAGACAAAGATTTCTAATATTTAACTATATCCTAAGAGAAAGTATCAAGCCAGAAAGAATTTAACCTTTGTTTCTTTGATCGAAATGGGTGGTCCTACTTACTACCACCTAGACACCCCTCCTCCAGTAAAAAATTGAAAGAAAGGAAAAGAAAATCAACAGTAGAGGTTATAACAGAAGAGGTTTCCATTTAGAAAAAAAAAAAAAGGTGAAATAGTAATTAAAAAAACACCACCACCACATTCTGTGTCCAAAAAAAGGAAGAAATATTGCTCCCTCTTCTGTTTATCACAGGTAGTTGCTTTCCAAATAGAAGACATCATTTTACATTTTTAAATATAAATGTTTACAATGAAGAAAAATGGCATCAGCGTAGTGAGATGCCAGGCTGGCTTATATGATTTATTTATAATAAAAAAGTTAAACAAATAAATACTTTGCTAAGCCTACTTTGTAATGTTTAAGAAATTTATAAGAAAAATTGCCATTTTAAAGGTGGGGGAAGGGACAGTTATTTCACCAACATAACTTTGTGTGCCAGCAGACATGAATGTTAGAATGACTAATTAAACTGCAAACAATACTTTACAAGTCTGCATAAAATTTCTGTGTAAGGCATCTCACTATAACTTCAAATAACGGAAGACACCAATATACTATTTAAACATCAGAATAATAATGGCTGGAATAACGTAAGGTCCATGTATATAATTTAACAAACTTCTAAACTATGAAAACTAATTTAATAAGTGTTTAGGATTTAAAAAAAAACAGGCATCATGCTACGATTTTTGCAAAACAAAAATCCTCTGTAAAAGTACAAAAATCACATATATAAAGTATTAAATTCAGAACTTGTTGGAATCGACCACAGGATGGAATCTTTGTGATCCTGAGTTACCTTTTATGCCCTATTAGAAATCAAATCAAATAATAAAATACTTTTTAAAGCTATAGTGAAAAAGGGGGAAAAAGAATCTCTCTTAGAACATAGGTGGATCCATGGGAAATGGATTGCACAAAACATGCAGCTATAGCACTGTGAAAAAAATGTAAACAACATTTTCCAACAGATTTGTCTAAACATTGAAAGAATATTGAGGTTGTACAGAGGAAGTCTTGGCACTGAGTCCAGAAACTGCACTTGGTAGCTGGGGAGGGGGAAGAAAAGGAGGCGAGTTTCTATGGCAACGTTGGTGCTGCGTGCAAATGGAACAAGCATGCATCTTCCCAAGGGAGGAAGGGAGCATGAAAGTGGAAATGGAGGGGGAAGGGCAGTTCAGCTTCTGCAAGGCCAGTATATGTTGAATAAGTGTTTTGTGTAAAGCTGTGACGTGATCTATATCAGAGTGTATATTCTGAGAGACCTGAGACCCTCTTGTGATGTACTGCTGCACTGATAAAAGATCATTTTTCATGAGAATATATATTTATCTTACAATTTCCATTCTGGATATATAAAGATATTAAATTCATCCTGTTGGATACCATTGTCTTCTGCCTTCACAATAGAATAGTATCAGATAACTAGGACAGAATTTTGCATGGATTTTTCCATGTCTTTATATCTGAGAGTCAAGTTAATATGGGAAGAAAAAAAAAACCTTTTATGTCCTCTTATCTTAAAAGGCAAATAGATATGGTTTCTTAAAGTGTTGAATGTGAAACGTGATTCACAATCATGACAACAGTGTTTCATGTGTCACAAGGCAGTATATTATTTGTAATGAATAAGACTGTATAAAAGCTAACATTACTTATCCTATTTAAATTAAATCATTATTAATATTTTCATCCCATTATAAATGACAACGTAAAGATTAAAATAAAATGGCTCCAAGAAGAGGTGACAGATGAAGGGCTAACCCTCTTGAATCCTCTAGAAATGGATAGAAATGCCCTGATAAAATGTGGGCTTGATTGCACCAGAATTAAACTTACAGCACCACCTGATAGTTTTAACAATTAAAAATCTGGATCATAATATTTACTAGCCTATATACTCTATAAGGTTAGTGGCTATGTTTACCTTTTCCACATAATAGTGTGAAGTTGTCAGGAACCGCCACAGAACCTACACATAGCAGTTGCTGAAGACATATTTGTTGACTACTGAAAGAATAAGATAAACTGTTTTTCAAAATTGAGAGACAATTTGTAAATGCACAGGAAAGAAATGAACCTTTATTTATCATCTCCAATATAATAAGCAGCATGCTCATATTATCTAACTTAACATTCAGAAATAGCTAGAAAGTTTGTTATTATCATCCCCATTTTACAAATGAGAGAAGAGAATCTCTGGACATCTAGGTAATTTCCCCAAATTTACATCACTGAAAAAGCTTGGATTTAAACCTAGTCCTATCTAAATATGCAGTTCATGATCTGTCAACTTCCTCTACTGCTTATTTTATACCAGATAGCACTGAGTAGCACCCACTTTATCTGAATAGGTAGAACTGAAGTGCAAAGAATTCACTTACCATACTCATCACTCTTCTTGGGAACCCTCTAAAAGCCCAGCATACCATCCTTTGGTGTCCCATCAGTACTGCCCCTTGAAAGCCAGTAAAGGGCAGAAACTAAAATCCAAAGTTGAATTAACCAAGTATAACTCTAAGGCCTTCATATATAACTGGAATTAAAGCACTGTAGAGGTTATATATATTAAAGCACTGTAGAGGTTTTGTATATATATATATATACAGTGCTTTAATCCCAGTTTCCCAGTTTTATATATATATATATATATATATATATAGAGAGAGAGAGAGAGAGAGAGAGAGAGTTATATAGTTATATATAGTTATATATATATAGCTTTATATGTATATACATAGCTATATATATAGTCATATTTCATATATATATGTATGTATGTATATTTCCTAAATTCTATTGAGGTCCTGAAGAAGCCCACATTTCTACTAAGTGCTGCTTCTCACACTTCCTAATTAAGACAAGTCAGTTCAGCCAAGACTAAGCCCCTTTGGACCAGCAAAGCCTTACCCAATTCCATTTCAAACCCTTCCCTTCTTCATCCTCCCTTTGTCTGCCTCCTTTAAAATATTAGTTCCAGTGAATCCAAAGGAACCTTCATTCAACTGTCAGTATATTTTACTACAAATTTAGTGTCTTCATAATCTCTGCACTATATCCTAATGATCTTTTTCCCCTGAAATAGAAGTTGTTTGCCTTCCTTCTTCTTGTATTTCAAGAGTCCTAATGCTCCCAAGTTCCCAACAACATTTTCAACAATTATTCTTTTACTCTTGTTTAAGACGGTAGGATTCATCTTTATTTATGTACTCACTCATTATGAACGGATAATAACATGACAGGCATTGTCTTATGACATTGTTTTATTTTCCATAATTCTTAAGTCAACTCCATAAAGCAGTGGCTTTACCCATACACACCCCAAGAAAGTTTTGAATGGGTTAAATAACTAACTAGTCTTTGAGGTGGAGACTTTTGAATGGGTTAAATAACTAACTAGTCTTTGAGGTGGTAATTTGAACCCCCACATGAGATTCTCTTCACGGCATCATATTTCCTGTCTATTTGGCTATACTCACCTCTTTCCAGCCTCATTTTTGCCATCTACCCATCTCCATATACCACCCCAATTCACTGAAGACTCTTGCCCTTGACCTGTAAGGCTCTCTATTGCCAACATCTTGGGGCATGTCAATGCCACCACCTCGAGTAGACATATTAGTATAATACTAACCTGTGCCCCCAATAATCTTTTCTTGTGGGGAAACTCATCTGTAAGCAACTAATAATAAATAAGTCTATTGCGGTCTCGGAAGAAGAGAATAAATATGGTGTTAGGGGAAAAACCGTTCAAAAAGATGAAACTTAAGAGCTGAAGAATGAAAAGTGCCAGAAATTGTATTAAGTTCTTAATCATCATCACATGCTCAAAGGTTACACATATACAACTTAAACAGTCAATATACATTTTATTTAACATTCAGGTCTAGAATTATCTCAGCTTAACAATATATTGTTTCAGCATTTATCTGTTTTCATTTGCAGTTATTATCTTATAACATATTGCAAATTCAGGAAAAAATGGATCAATGGCTCCAATATCGTTTATTGAAGCATAAAGGTGGCAAAATAATCAACAAATTACAAAATTACTAAAATCAGGAAAGCCATAAATAATGAACCAAACCCCAGGACAAGTGACTCTGCACGTACAATCACTTACATAAATAGAGTGGGATAAAATGAAAATAGGCTGCATAATAATGAGAATCAGAAAATTGAATTCTATTGAACTAGTGATTTATCTCTGCAGTTTCTGTTGAAAGCATATCAAATACTGGTATCAGATCACAAGACCTTTTACACGGTTTACAAAAACAACAGGGACTTCTCTGGTAAACCAATTGAGTTTTTCCAAAATGAAGACAAAATAACATTTTCCAGTATAGAATTAATGAATTTGCTTGCCAAAAGCAGAGAAGAAACTGAAACAACAGAGGCAGCATTCAGTCATATGCCTCAGGGCACCAACAGGTATGAGGACTATCATTGCTGAGAAGTTTATATAGCTACCAGCAAAGTTAATTTAAAATGTGTGCGTGTGTTGGAAAGAAAGCAAAATGAGTTGCACACAAAATACACCAGTGTATTTTGCATAATATCAATGTTGTGTAATTTAGAAGAGCAATTGCTATTGTATTTGTGTGCTAACAGATATTTTGTTTAATAGTTCTACATATTTCCTATCTGTTTGGCTATACTAAATTTCTGAGCATATGTCACTAACATGTAGAGCACGAATTAGGTACCAGTATGTGTGAGATTTACATGAGGAACAAGTACTAGATGGTTATTTGTTCTGTTTTACTCTGAAAATTGGCACCAAGGGAGATGTGATTTGGTACATAACGATTACTTTGCAAGCAAGATATTGACTAGCAAAGTTCATTTAAATCAATACTGACAAATTTTCACCTGTGTATAGAGCAACAAAATATGTTGCTCTGCAAATAAAACTAATTGCACTTGCATATCAATCAATACACATCTTCATTCACAGATGACTGTTGATAATGAATAAAATATTTCCTGATGTATACTAAGTATTGAAAGAAACATAAAACTATATGAACATAATTAATGGAACCACTGGACATATGATTTTTCAATACTTTAAGGAGACATATGAAGGGCAGTAACTATTAAAAGTTCACTGGGTGTTGAAAAAAGATATATATATATTTAAAATCAGCAAAGATATAAACGATTCTTAATGACCTGCTTTTGTGTATATCTATCTCAAGTGGCTTTCTTAAATACTTTATCTTGAATAACCTGCATTTATCACTTGAATATAAAACATTACATGTTTTAATGTTGGGAATATTTTTAAAAAATGGTGAGAATTTCTTGCAAAGATGGAATTGTTTTATTAATAGATCACTTGCTGAAAGTTTCATGCTTCTCCAACACTTCACGATTTGTTTCACTCAGTGAAGCAACTGATATCATACTTTCAAGGTTTTCATTTTAAGTTGAGATAAGTAACATAAAATTCACCATTCACAAAGAATAAATTTACCAACTTATCCAGATTTAAGTGTATAGTGCAGTATTGTTAACTATATTTACATTATTGTGAAACAGATCATCAGAATGTTTCTTTTGCAAAATTGAAACTCTAGACCCATGAAACACCTCCCTAGTTTGTCCTCCCTTCAGCCCCTAGCAACAACCATTCTGCTTTCTGTTTCTGCAAGTTTGAATATTTTACAAATGTCATATAAGTGAAATCATGCAATACTTGCCTTTTTTTTACTGTCTTATTTTACTTATACAATGTCCTCAAAGTTCATCTATGTTGTAGCATGTAGCAGGATTCCCTCCTTTTTAAGGCAGAATAATATTCCATTTTATGTATAGGCCACATTTTCTTTATCCATTCACCTATCAATGAACGTTTGTGTACTTCCACTTGTTGGCTATTGTTAACGCTGCAATAAACATGGGTGTGCAAATATTTCTTGGAGAACCTGTTTTCATTTACTTTGGAGAATATGGTAATTCTATTTTTAATTTTTTGAGCAACTTTTATGCTGTTTTTATAGTAACTGCACAATTTTGCATTCCCACCAACAATGCACAAGTTCCAATTTCTCCACATCCTACCCAACACTTGTTATCTTCCTTTTTCTTTTAAATTAGCCATCCCGATGAGTGTGAAGTGACATCTCAATGTGTATTTTCCTAGTGTTTTTTGATGTTGATTATCTGTTCATATGTTTACAAGCAGTTTGTACATTTTCTTGGATAAAAATGTCCATTCAAGTCCTTCGTCCATTTTTTAAACTGGATGTTAGATTCTTTTGTTGTTGAGTTGTAGTTATTTATATATTTTAGATACAAATGCAAATCCATATCACGTGTGTGTTTTCTAAATATTTTCTCCCATCCTGTATGTTTCCATTTTACTCTGTTAACTGTGTCTTTTAATGCATAGAAATTTTTTAAGTTGGATATAGTCCCATCTCTCTATTTTTGCTTTTGTCGTCTGTGCTTTTGGTTTCACGTCCAAGAAATCATTGTCAAATCTCATGTCATGAAGTTTTTCCCCTATGTTTTCTTCCAGGAGTTGTATAGTTTCAGATCTTGTGTTTAGGTCTTTAATACATTTTGAGTTAATTTTTGCATATGGCATAAAATAAGGGTTCAGCTTTATTCTTTTACATATGTATTGTCTAGATTTCCCAGCATTTTTATTGAAGAGATTAACCTCTCTCTATTGGCACCCTTGCCAAAGATCTTTTGACTATCTATGTGAGAATTTTATTTTAAAACCACATTCAAAGTCTATGAAAATGGCAATAAAATTTCTAGAGATAATTGCAATTAAGAAATGGATTATAAATCCATTTGCATTTATCTTTTGACTTCTACTTTGAGTGGGAAATGTTTGTCAACAGCACTGGAAGTGATTTTAAACAGAAATCTCCCTGCGTTTCTGAACATATTTTCAAGCTGATTATTCAGCACTATTTGACAGCCACCAACTAATTATTTCCATATTGCCAACTCACGACTAATTTAAT
Source organism: Cacajao melanocephalus (assembly GCA_963573385.1). NCBI lineage: Eukaryota > Metazoa > Chordata > Mammalia > Primates > Pitheciidae > Cacajao > Cacajao melanocephalus. Next base: position 62,090 of record CAUYLG010007479.1, read on the forward strand.
ACAAATATATAAAGACTAAGAATAGAAAATTATTGGATGTGTTTCCTAATCTATGTATTAATCTATCTACAAATGAGGTTGGTATTATGATTTCACTGAAAAGCTAGGAAAATTCATTCCTCTTAAATTAACCCATGATCACTTTCATTAACACATATTAAAATGTTGTTTACTCTTTATTTTTCATGCTGTGATAATTTTTCTACTTATTTTTAAATATTGGTCATTTATGCCCTAAATCAGTTAAATGACCTAAGACCACATTTTAAAAAGCTCTGTTTTGATCTGTAACTACACCACTGCTAAAACAGTGTCAACCAATATAAATGTAATGCAAGCCACATGTATAATTTTAACTTTTTCAGTAGCCACATTAAAAAAAATTAGTAGGTGAAATTAATTTTAATAACATTTTATTTAGCCAATATGTGCCAAATATTGTCATTTCAATATGAAATAAATATTTTAAATATTAACACATTTTGCATTCTATTTTTCATTCTAAGTTCTCTGGGCTGTATTTTACACTTATAGGTCATCTCAATTTGGAGTAGCTATGTGTGATTAGTGGCTATTGTATGGAACTACACTTTCCTGAAAGCTCAAGCTTAGAAATCACATTTTCTGATCAGAACCTTCTACCCATTCATCTCTTCCAATATTTTTCTCTCATTAACTCTAAGTTTAAGCCTCACAGAGTCCTTTATCCTTTGACGCTACTCTCCCTCTTGCCTGTGTTAGGCAAGCTCTTGGTTTGCTTGCTCTCTAACCAGTCGGCCTTGCTTGCCAGAGCCTTCTACAATGCTGTATCAGTTTAAGGACTCACTTTTCCATTTCTTCTCCAGAAGTGTGAGCACTACTGATGAAAGCATAGTCATGCCATCTCATATTGTTCCTATTCACCCCCAGGTGAGTCTTCAATGCTCCATTATATATTCACTTCACTATATTCATTCCTAGGCACATTCACTTTCCATTATCTCAGCAGACAGTTCAAACTTATACTGTGCTCCTAATATCTTCCTTCTCTCTCAGCCCTGTGGATCGCTTAGATCCCAACTTCAGGAAAAAAAAAAAAGTAGAGCAGAACATGCACAATCGGCATCCTCGTCTTCAAGGCAAATCCCTTCCACCTGAGCTCTTCATCTCATCCCCACTGAGATGCTTGATGACTGTGTAGAAAACAAGAAGACAGATGCCATCCACGTTAAATATTGATGTAATTACTCAGTATCTTAAAGAAACTTTAAGTTACAGCTCCTATTCTGGTCAAGATATATGTTAAGCAAAGCTTTTCAGTCCTCAGTTTCTATACCCTTAAAGTCAGATTCGATGAATTCTGTTGTTTCCTTTAGCTCCAGAGTTTTAAACGCTACATCCCCAGCATAATATAAAGCAAGCTTTCAAGTGTTGAATGGATACAGAAGAAAGAAAAATGAGTATAGGTAGAACCAGGCAGCCTCTGTTTCTTTCCGGCTCTGAAACTTCAGAGACCAGAACTTCTTCAAGATTCTGCCTTCTCATCTACAAAATTGAGATAATAATAACCACTCACAGACTTGCTCTGAAAAATTGAAGAAATAGCATCTAGATGGAAAAGCTTCTCCTGAACACTGCCTGTTCCAGAGCAGAGATTCAGTTTCCATCCTTGTTTTCAGAATTATGGTGGTCGTCGCCTGTTTGCACACATATCTGTACCTGTCTTTTTCCTTCAAACTACGTTTTCCAGGTTCCCTCACTAACTGGCTTTCTGGCATGACCAGAGACAATCATGGAAGAATAAGGGTAGAAGGAGAAGAGAAAAAGTGTTTCTCCATCTTTTTTTTTCTATTCCTTAGGCACCATGTTACTTGATTCTAGCTCCCTGCCAGATAGCACCTATCTTAATGATCCTGGGTCATTTATCACAAAAGACAATCCTTAGTCCTGGGTTCTGCTAAAATTTCCTTCTCTCTGTGTCCCTCTGCCCCTAGAGGTACAGTGGTGCCTTGAGATTCCTTCCTCTGTTTGTAATATTTAGCAATTCCTGCTTCCTGGTTAGACCCTGATGGAGACAGTCATGATTAATGTTAACTATCTTTGAAAAATAGATGAGGATTATAGTCTGAAAGTAGGAAATAAACTCGTGAATCTATTCAGTTGCAATGATCTAATTCTTATAATCAAATCTTTGTCAAAATCAAATCTTTTTTATATTAATTTCGTAGCCTAATGATTCATTTCAGGGTTTCCTAGAAAAGTGCTGAGGTCACAGAATGAACAAAATTGGGAAATATAAAATTTGGTGAGTCCAGTGTACCACAGCTGGTCTTAATAGCAAAATTACAGGGTAGAAGTTGTATACATTGAACTACACTGCACTGGACCATCTAGATTTTATGATACAAAGTCCAAATTTTCCACAACGTATCATCCTATAGGTAATAACACATTAGTTGAAACTCTTCTCCCATTCCTGAAGGCCTTGCTGTATTGGAATACTGGGTTTCTAATGCTAATCTTAACCACATTCTCCCCTCTCTATGCTGCACTGCAATGGTTCATAACAGAGGCACATGTGAAAACTAACATTTTCAATAAATAAAATTTAAACTTTTCTTGGGCCTATATATTGAATAGAAAGTCACTTCTTCTATATCACATTATTTCTTAGAAACACTCTATCTTTAGCTAATAGGGTGTTACCTTGCCAGAAGTTCAAATCTCCTAAAAATGTCTCATTAACAGTTTTCCCTGACTTCCTAACTTTGTCTACTCATGTGCTCTCCTGGGGCATTGTCAAACATTCCATCATTGCAACTATTTGCTTCTTCCTAGACCAATAATTTGTCTAAGCTTCTGCATAGCTGACAAATAGTTGGCTTTACATATAGATGTCTCACCTAGAGATAGAATTTATAGTATTTCATTTCATTCTAATATTCCATACATGACAACTGTAACCATACAAATAATTTTCGTAATTCTTACAAACATTTATGGAATCTGGCATTTTTGCAAGCACTTTATGTACATTCACTCATTCAATATTCACAACCACACTAAAAGGTAGAAAGCACTGTTTTCTCCATTTTACGGATGAAAAAACTGAAGTACCCAGAAATTAATTAATTTGAAATTTATACTGCTACTATGTAATGGAGCTAGGATTCAAACCCCTGAATTCTGATACAACAACCTATATTCCTTATCACTACCCATAGTGAAATATAGTTTTAATGGTAAACATTGTCACAGTTGTAACATTTTTATCTATAATTTTTATTAATTTTAATTTCTAAATATTTCAGACATAAAAATGTTATGAAAATAGTACAAATAATTTTCACATTCCCTTCTCCCAGATTCTCCAAGGTACAACATTCAAAATCAGAAAATTAACATTGGTACAGTACTATTACCAAATCTACAGACCTTATTTACACTTTTGCCAATTGCCATCACACTAATGTCCTTTCTCTGATCCAGGATTCAATACCAAACCAAATATTATATTTACTTCTTACGTCTCTTTAGCCTCCTTAATCCGGAACAGTTCTTCAGCCTCTGTTTTTCATGACCTTGACACTTTGACCCTGTTACTTTGTTGACTGCTCATTCGAGTGTCCAAAATAATCTTAAGACAGAGGAAGCTGGACATTAATCAGTGGGAAGTCTTTCCAAAATCACATAGAGACACAGGACAATATACAACTAAACCTATATTTGATGGGAAACAGAACCTAGCTTCTCGGGAAAAATCCCAGAACCTAGCAGGTTTGTGGAGACTGGGATTGGTTACTGCCCTCTCCACTGCCTGCCCTACCCCTATCAGCACTCTTTTTTCAGAGCATTGTTGGTTTACAAAGAATTAGAGAAATATTTCATTCTGCTGGGTAATCTATATGAATTTAACTTCTAAAGCATTCTTCCCTGAAACAATTATGTTGACAGGCATATGAAGAAATTTAGTTTCTTTTCCTATGCATGTTCCTCCTGAACATTCCCAGCTAATTGGCTGCAGGTGAATCTCCTGCATGGATAAGAGCCATAAATACCATATTTCTATTGTGATATGGGTATGATACACAATTCCTGTTGAAACATATTATTTGTCAATATCATATTTTTTAATGTTTATTTTTTACAGTTTATTGGTTTTATTGATATATATAATAATTGTACATATTTATGAGATATATGTGATATTTTGATACATGCATACTGCTTTTATTCACTAGAGGATTAAGGCATTAAATTTTTTTTTACAGTTTATTGGTTTTATTGTTATATAATAATTGTACATATTTATGATATCTATCTGATATTTTGATACATGCATACTGCTTTTATTCACTAGAGGATTCAGGCAAAATGTACAGCAATTTTTTGTTGCCTGAACTAATTCCAGTGTCAGCTATAATTATCAAACTAGAATTTTTTTCAGTGGACATTCTGAAAACTAATGCAATGGCAACTAATGCAATGTAAAATAGGCATGCTTAAAACTGGTGGGTGCTGGAGTGTGAGAGCTTTTTCATGGAGTCCAATAAAAAAATAATTCAGTTTTATCAGCAGGATCACTCAGTTTGTACTGTCCCTTCTTGGACTTGATTGATCATGGAAGATATTCATTGATCAAAGTGCTTACCTCTACTTTTCCATATTAATGGGTAAGACTACACTAATACCTTGTAAAACATCAGAAGTTATCCTACTAATAATCTCAGTATCCCTTTATAATCTTAAAAATTATTGAGAACTCTGAAGAGCTTTTAAGTGGAGAGATAGGTAGACAGATATCTGTCATTATTTGCCATATTTGAAATTGAGATTGAGAATATTTAAAAATTGTTATCAATTCACTTAAGAATAAAATAATAATAATATTTATAATATAATATTGATAATATTTAAGTTCACTTAAAAATAATAAACTCAAAAAACTTTTGTGTTATAACAAAAATTGTTTTAACATCATAGAACCCTTGAAATGGTCTCATTTTTCCAGAAAAAAATGGGAGATTTGGTGCTTTTCAAAGAAAATAAAAGATATCAAACCACAGATCAGTTTCTCATAAACTACTGATTTGGAAATTAATCAGCATGTTACATCATATATTTAATCATTTAGTTCCATCAACCTTTTTTATTAAAATAATGTCCTTTCTTAACACATTTCATAACTACTATCCTAATAGAGTCCCTTGATATTTGACCCATTCCCATTTCCCCAGAAAACCAAAACATGGAATTGACTTCCTTCATCTTTCTAAAGTGTCACTCTCACTATACCCTGCCCTAGTCAAACTGAGATCCATGAATAGCTCTTTCCCAGAGCAAAAGTTCTTGAATTTCTCTTGTCTGTCTTAGAATGTCTCTCCTTCACATACCACTGCTGTTAAGCCAGAAACCCTTCCTTTAGTTACATCTACCAAGTTCTACTCACCTGTGAAGCATTTCCTATTTAGTCAGTTACTAGTAGTTTATCTCTCCCCTACTAGAACATATAATTGGTGGCACAGTATCTAAATCTTGTTGTTGCAATTATTGGACATTAGACCCGTTGCCTGAGGAAAGGTGCCATAGTTCATACATTTCTGTATCCCCTGCACTATCTGCCTAGTCTATCACTCCTCAAGCACTTGCTGACTCTGAGTTTACTCTCATTATACTTTTCTTATGTTTTCTATTTTGGTCATACCATTCAAATATTCTATTATGCTACTTCAGTGAAATATTCACCAGTCAATACAATGCCTTAGTATAATTTGGATGGCTGAACAAAATTCTAATGCAGGCCTTAAAGCACTTTACTTTTAAATAGGATTTGCATTATTTGGATTGTGTATGGCTATGTGTTACCAAAATACATTACTAAAACTTCAACCCTAATTTACCTAGTAAGCAAAATAATGTTTAATAAGGGAACTGATTTGAGGAAGAAAGAAATGTGAATATGTGACAGTGAAATCATACTGTATATACCTGGATTTATGTTATACTTAAGAATAAGGAAAAAATGAGATAAACACTAAATGCGAAATATCTCTGTGGTGAAGGAAGATAAGAATGAACATGAGGAAGCGAGAGAAAAAATGATTTAAAACATTATAAACAATCACCGCTTCTTCAGTCACTGTGATGTATTTGCTTTGAGCTGTAAAACTTGATGATTTTTCCTTAGAGCTTCCCACCTCAAAGTAGTTTCTGAACAGTACATTTAAAATAAAAAGTTAAATAGTCCAAGTAGGCTAAACCAGATGGTCTGGGGGGTTTGAGCCCTGAGCATGTACCATGCTAGATAACTGTTGCTATTTAGTACCTAGCCTGGCAATGACACAGCCTCAAAATGTCCAAGTGTTTTAAGAGTTTTCTCTGGGCATCAGTGTGTGCATGCCCACAGCCTCACTTTTTTTATATGTGTTAGCATATAAATGTTGGACCCTTAAAAACAAGTGTTCTTTCTCTTCCTCTTCAGCCACCAATTCAAACCAACCCTACTTGTATTTAAGGTAGGAAAAAAATCGTTAATGTTCTTTTGTTTGGTTTTTTAAAAATAAGTATTCACTTTGCTCTTTAGGAAACCAGGACAATTTGTTGCCATGATGAAATTGTGTTGTTCTCCTCTTTACTGAAGGCAGAAACAGATGCCACGCCAATCCATGTGGAACTTTAATGTAGCGTTATTCAGAGCCATAACAACATTTGGGTCACTTAACCCTAGTCCCTGTCCAAGACTTGCCTTCAATAATAATCAGTTACATCCATTATTCCAAATAGCTCTCAATGCTGTGAATTGGGAAAAGAGAAAAGGAAACTTCTTCATAAAATGATCTTAAAGAATGCCATATTCTATTAGCTTAAATTCTGTTTTTGGTCTATAACGTGATTAAAGGTTTATGAAGTATGTAATGAGAGAGGTGATAGTATAAGGAGACCCTTGGCACAGCAATGTTAGGTGCCTTTTACAAAATTTTTAATTGAGTACTGTTCTTGCCACTACATTTAACTACCCTGCTTCCAGCGAAAGAAAAAGCAGAAAAAAAAAATGCCTGATACTGGTTGCTATAGCAGCTAGTGCAAAGAGTGAGTCTAAATTCTGTGTCAAGGTAATGAATTTAGCATCTCAGGAAAAGAAATAGATTTCCTGTCACACACTGTAGATATACCACAGGAAATGAACGCATTGCAGACGTTTTAGGATGTTTAAACCCCATTTAAGATACACAAAAGTGGTAGAAAGGGTGCATCAGATAACCTCATAGGGCTCAACCCTTCCCCACCACTGTGTTTTCATCTACGCCTGTGATAGGAAAGGGAGGAAGGAACCTTCAGTTTGAATCTAGCAGTTTGTACTCAGCAGGTCCCACTGCAATCATGGCATGATCACAATTTTTCCTCTCAGCCTCATGGTTGCTCTGGATGTTGAAAGCCTGTTTCTCAGGGATGCTCTTTGAGAGGTCATTTCACTCCTTCCTTAACCCTTGATGATTCCCTAGTTCTGTCTTTTCTGTTTAATTGGTCATCCTCCAGTGGGGCTTCCTGAGCCTACTCCTAGGCTCTCCCTCCTCCCTCACAAAAATAGTTTATGTTGTGCTATTTTTTGTCATTGGTCTGCTTAGTTAGTAGTTGAATAAGCTATATACATGAATATAAGTATGTATGACTATAAATGCTGTATCTTACTGAACTAAGGAATAGACATAATATATCGTTTAGAAGTGCCCAAGAGTCATAAATAATCCTCTTGAAGTAATGTTCACTCTTATAGGTACAATGACAACTACCTCACAGGGCTTACACATGGCTTGCATAAGTCACTTGGTAATGGTATAGCAATGATTTGGTACAGGTGCTGCAACAGACCTATATTTCATAAATTTAAGATTTAAAATGTTCAATTTTTTACTGGTGGCTCTGCCTAATGTGGGCAAAGCAACCCCATCATCTTGTTGCTCAGTCATGTGGAACACTTGACCTCTAAGATTGACCTAGGAGAGAAAAAGAGAAGGGTGAAGAGCCAGGTTTGGATATGGCATTTATTATTTCTGAACCATTCTCTGACCAGAAACCAATCATAAGGCAAAAAGACTGCAAGGAAGTATGGAAAACGTGGGTGAATAATGAACGGTTTCTACAACCATAATTTTCTGACTGAGACTTGGATGGACAATGTTTTCTGTTTTGAAAATTGGAGTAACAGTTGTTATTGATTGAGAGACACAAACCAAACTTGAGTAAGATATGGTAGCTCCAAAATCTTTATAGAAATAAATGACCTTTACTGATGGCTGCACTTAGCCTTTATATATATATTCAATGTTATTCTTTCTCTGTGATTTTTTTACGCCTTACCTCTTATCTCTGAAACATAGGGCATGGAAAATAATCTCTAGAGTTTACTAGATAAATATTCTGAGAATATATTCTAAAACATATTTCTGTACAAAAACAAGAAATGTTGGTAATGAAAATAATAGTCTTTCACTGTACTTTCAGACAAAATCAAAAGTTCTTGTATTCCTAGGAGGTTTTTTTCTACCTTTCAAGTATCTTTAGTCTTAGTCTTCAAAGAAGTTCACATAAAAGTGCTATTATCAAAAAATATCTTATCACTTAATTCCAATAACAGCATCCTGATGTCAGCAAAATCATAATGAAGTGCCTTCTCACCAATGTTATTTCTGTTATCTCTGCGGACAGCTGGTATAGTCAGAATAAAATAGAGCATCAAACCAAATACTGTGCTAATTATTTACATTTGTTTGTTAAACACTACGTAGAGACTAATACAAGGCAGAAAGCTTGAGTGGTCTTGGTCCACTTAGATGGAAAGCACAGAAACAGAAGTTGCAAGTATAAACTTGGCCCTTTTGGAAGCGCAACTTGCCTATTGCTTCAGAAATTAATGGACTGCAGATGCTACTATATTTAAACAGCATATTGTACCCAGACCAGAGACTATGTATGGTCCCTGCAGAACAGATGTTTTGTGCAGTCAGTGGAAAATTCAATCAAATAAGCTATAATTGCAAAAATAATTAAAGTTCATTACTTACAGTAAGTACACTCAGAAAATTTCAATAGCTAAGGAAAAACAACTTTCTTCTTTTACCATCACATCAGACAAAATTAAAAATACAAGAATTTGATCACTAGAACAAGACAAAGGTTCTCTTCTAGTTCAGAGATAAGTAAATATTTGCAAAGAAGTCATAAGTTAAATAAAATATTCAGGAATGCTTTTTATAATAAATATTTCAGTTGACAAAACTATGGGCACAGAAAATCACCAAATACATTTGATAGCAGATTTAGACATATAATAAACTGTAAAATCATTATATAATTTCAAAATTGTACCATAGGGAATATTACATAAGAGGTTAAAAATATGGGAGATGTTGCCAGTTTCTTCCAAGCTTAATATCTGGTCTTTTAAAATAGCTCTGAGAAGTGTCTGGGGATTTTTCTGTCCCCAAAAGTTCAATGAAGTGTCACCAAATATGCATTTTATCAGAGTATTACAATAGCTACCAGTTTTTATCTACTTCCTCTGTACCTAGAGCTATGCTGAAACTTTACAACAATCCAGTGAGATAGGGCCTGTCATTTGCCAAATTTTATAGATGAAAGTGAAATTTAGATACATTAAGTAACTGTAAAACATCACACATAAGTGGAAAAGTTGTGATGACGAATGAGGCAGTTAAATTCCAGACAATGCACTCTTAAATACTTTATTATATTGGCTTAGACAGTCAAGATTCTTATTTGTTTATAAGCAATCCATTTCCCATGGCTATTTGAAGTAGCAACAACATTTTTTTAAAATCATGGTTTATTTATGAATATCTTAAAACCTTCCTTGGACCGTTTTACATTCCCTGACTGTCGGGACGTGTTATGTAAAGTGTCCCTTTTGATAGTACTAATATTTCAACTTTCAAGATTCAGATAGAGCCCCTTATGGCACGTGTTCTGTATTTGATGAATGAGGACACTGCTCACATCTTTCATAAATTTTAAATGTTGGTAGGTCTCATTTGTTCTTACATTTCCTTTCTATTTTTTCAATTAAGCCCTGTTTTCTTTCTGTTTATGCTAGCATGGAACCCTTTGAGTGCTTTATCAAACAGTTATTATTCTTCAAACTATTCTCTGTGATTTTACATTCCTTTATCCCTTAACACATGGCAAATTAGAATTATAAAAATCTTTAACTTTGAATAAGGCCAAGCTAATGTTTTCACTTTTATTTCTTTGCCAGTATTCCTTTGAATCACAGTAACACACTATGTTTGAAAATTCAAAAAATAGGCATTTACTTCTTCCTAGAAACCTTCCCTGAACCTATAATTTGTAATACATTTATTTCCATTATTGTTTTCATTTTTAAGTGTCATATATTTGCCAACATAAAAGTCTAACAATTTCAAGTGCTATTGTCCTAATATTTTTTAATGCATTAATAGCATTAAAATGGAAATGTTTGCCTTTGATGGTATTGATTCTTCATTTGGATGAAGAATGAATTTAGATGAAGCTGCAAGTGGTAGCTTAGTAAATACTGAAATTGGAGTATCTGCTTTCAATTACATTTTGCTAAAAATAATTTCCCCACATTGGAGGAAATTTGCAAATATAACATGAGAAAAGAGAGTGCAAGTTAAGACAACAAGCCTGAAAAAATGACTTCTAAAATCATTCATATTTGAAAGTCTGGTTAATCCATTGCTTCCCAAATGATTGCTCGTGGAACACTGATCCCATAACATTAACCCAAATCAGTCTATTATTTGGAAAAGAAGCAATTAAACAAATGAAACAAGTTCCTATACTCCAGATATCAGTTCTTAATTTATACTAAAGATCATTATAAATTTTCAAGAGAAAAACATGATAGGAACTATTTCCCACATTCCTTTGGCCCTATGACCCTAATATTTGTGGAATTGTTCTCAGTTCTAATGTTCTGTAAAATATGCACTGGGACTTTGGGAGGTCAAGGAGGGAGGATCACTTGAAGTCAAGAGTTCAAGACCAGCCTGGCCAACTGGCGAAACCCCGTCTCTACTAAAAATTCAAAAAAAAAAAAAAAAAAAAAAAAAAAATTAGCCAGGTGTAATGCCACATGCCTGTAATCCTAACTACTCAGGAGCCTGAGGCAGGAGAATGGCTTGAACCCAGGAGGCAGGGTTTTCAGTGAGCCAAGATCACTTGCCACTGCACTCCAGTCTTGGCAACAGAGCAAGACTCTGTCTCAGAAAACACATACACACACAAAACACAGACACACACAGACACACACACACCCCTGGGAAATTCACAGGCAAATTTTATGTTCCATAAACTATAATTATAAACTACAATGATTTCTACTTGTAAAAGGTCTACTAATAAACATTTGGGGTATCATTATTACAATAGGACAAATGCTAATTGGAAGGACATTGAAGATAGCACAGAAAGACATGTTGCTGGAGAAAGATGAAGATAGAGTGACAAGGCACACATACTATTTATTATCTATATAACCTCAGTATAAGGTAGTTGATATTAATAACTTTTCTCCTGTTTTCAGATTTCTATTTCATTATAAATATATTAAATAATCAAGACCTTTCTTTAAACAAAATTTAACTACTTCTATTTTACTATTATATGCTAATGCTGACATACATAGTATATAAAAGATTTTTCTTTCTATTAAAAGTATTTGAGTTGTTAAAGCATAGTACTTAGTAGTATTGGTAACACAAAGCAAAAAAAAAATGGTGGCTTCCTTTTTAAAAATTTAAAACATGAACAAGTGTTCATCTGCTGGTCAGAATATGAAATAACTCAAGAAAGATGAATCATTGAAGTTTGCTGCTTTCTTTAGATTGTTAATTTCTTAAACGCTAGCACTACTAGCATGCTTTCTTTTATAATAATAGTGCAAGTTCTGCAAGGTAAAATGCCTTTTCTTCTATGGTGAAGTCATAGCTTCAACAAATATTCTAAATTTCTTAGATTTTATATACCTTCTTTAAAAATATGTTTGGCCAAAAGGAGAAAGTTCTATCCAGTCTTAAGTTGAGATCTGAGTGATTTTTGAGCAATGCCAGTGAGTGACACTAAATTTGACGGCATTGTCTATCCCTTTACTGTTGTAAAAAGCATCATTCCTTTGGGTCCTGAAGAAGATTCTTTCTTGAAGCATGTCCTATTAGAAATGTAAATACTTGATGGTAGAAGTAATGTCAAATGACAGAAGCCAACTAAGAACAAGACTCTTTACTTAAACGGATGAGAGAGGACAGGCGAGAAAGGAGAGATGATAAAGAATTGAGAAATACTGAAAACTTCATCTTAACAAATGCCATCCCTGAGGATGCAGGAATTTTTCACTTACAGAACAATTAATGGCAAATGAGATTGCAGAAGACACTAGAGAGGCAGATGATGGGAAACAAAGAGGCTTGGGAAGTCAAGATGGTTTACATCAAAATAAAAGGATGCAATACCATGGACAGTCATGAAAATGCATTTTACTTAAATTTGTGAAAACGTTAAATTGGAACGCAAAATGGATAGTTAATCACTGACTCAATCCTATAATAAAAACAAAATATAATCATCCAAATAAGGTAACACAGGGAATAGCATAAAGAGCTTCAACCATGAAGAGCTTTCATTATATCAACATTCTTGTTATCTCACCTCACACAAGTAGGAGCCAATCCATTCCCATTCCCATTCCTAGCTTCATTTCCATCCCTAAGTATCAGGGTTTCAGGTAGACAATGGCATCCAGTTGCTGACAGGGAAAAGCCAGGAATCATCAGGAACCAGCAAGATTTCTGTGGGCTAGCACGTAGAGTAATGCTCCCCAGGACCGCAGACACTGCTTAGCTCACTCTCCACCCCACCTCCAGGCTCTTCTTCTATGACTCAAGAAACAGGTTGACCTCAGAAATATCCAGAGGAACCTTCAGAGGAAAAAATACCACACCAACTCAATTTAGAACAAAGCTGTAAATCCTTATGGCCTTTATAATCCACATCTCAGGGCAGTACCTGGTATATAGTAAGATATTCAAAAATGCTTGTTGAACTGATATTAATTTAACTGAGTAATATACTTCCAGGTCTGCCTCCTTTTAGCTTCCTAGCTTTATCTATCGTCTCTCTCCCACATGAAGTTTTATTCCAGATATCCTAAATTATGTAAGCTTTCTCCAATTTAGTCCTGCTTGCCTTGTTTTATATCTTTTTTAAACATCGTATTCAGCTGGAATGTTCCTTCCCTTTTATGCCTGGCCAACTCTTACTTTTCCCTAGTGACATATCTGGGGTATTATCTCTCCTGAGATGTCTCTCCTAACTGACAGTTTGATTTCAATGTTCTTCTCCATTCCCATTGGACTCTATAAACACCTCTCTCACTGCCTTCTTCTCACTAAGCTGTAATCATTTGGTTGACTTATTTATCTGCTTCATTATGTTTGATCCTCCCCTATGTAGAGACATGGTCACATGGGCTAAGGTTTGCATTTCGGAAAGGAAAAGAGAAGCGGAAGGGGGAATAGCAAAGGAATCTTGCCCATTAACGTTGTTCTTTTCAAAACATTTTCTAGAATACTTGTTCAATGACTCCCAGTTATTTTTATTGTCTCAAACCAAGTCACATGTTCAACAATAGCCACAAAAGAGGCTGGGGAAGTGAACTTTTTGACTAGACACATTGCTCACCTTCAAGAAATCAGCATTCTATTAGTTCACTAACAATGGGATATGGATATTGGATAGGCCACTAACAACGTCTTCTACACAGTTGTGGCACTCTCCAGATTAATTACAATATCCTCTCCTCCTTTTAAATGCATGCTGCTATGGTCAGGTGAGTCACAATGCAGTTAGTTACAATTATAACTATTATACAAGTTCCACAGTGCTTTTCAGGAGTAAAAACCAGTGGAAACGTTATGCTCATTGACTAACATCTCCCCATCTTTCTCTCCTTCCTCCCTTCCCCAGTCTCTGGAACCCCATATATGTACAATTACAACATGTCAATTAAAAAAAACTAATGGGAAAATTAGCTTCCAAATATGCAAGGGATGTAGTAGTAAGTAGAAATGGAAAAGGTTTATAGAAAAAAGTACATCCCAGTATGCTAAATATTTCCATTGAAAGTGGCCAAAAAACAAGTAAAACAATTATCTCCCTAATAAAGGAAAAAATAGAAAAGGAAGGAAGGAAGGAAGGAAGGAAGGAAGGGCAGATCAAGCTGATTTATATGTGGAGAGTTACTACTGATATATATAGTTTCTGTTTAAATTATAGTATCTTCTACTTAACAGATGAGAAAACTAAGAATCAGACTGATAGAACTTGCTCAACAGCTCAATCACTTCTTTTTGTGATATACATCTTAAACTTCCAAATTGGTATAACTCTAGATTTTCTCAATGTACAAATGGTTTTAAAGGCTAAAATTTACTTTTTCTTAATTTGGAAAATATGTATATAGTGAAATAGGAAATAATAGAACAAACATCAACCATTGAACTATTAATATTCTGCTATATTTGGTTCTTATATTTTCTTCACTAAAGGAAATGAAATGTTAAAATTAAATTCATCTTTCTCTAGTTACATTCTCCACCCTACCTCTCCATAGAAATTTATTAACCAAAATTCAATGTAAATGTTTTAAAAAATAATCATACCATACACATATAGTAATTCACATATTATATTTTGTATTATTTTCATTTTACATAAAAGATGTCATTGTTAAATATTTTTGTGTAACTTAGATTTTTTTTTTTGACACATGGTCTCACTCTGCTGCCCAGGCTGAAGTACAGTGGCACAATCACGGCTCATGGTAGCCTCAACCTCCCAGGCTCAAGCCTTGGCTTCCTTAGCTGGGACTCCAGGCACCCAGCTAACTTTTTTCATTGTTTGTAGAGACAAAGTCTCGCTATGTTTCCCAGGGTGATTTTTTATTCAATATTATTTTTTACCTAATCTATCCATCTTAATATACAGTTTGTTTATTCATTTTAATTGCAGTGGAATATTCAAATTTTATTTTGAATGTATTTCTTAAATAATGTTATTATTACAAATGAACTTTTATATAATGACTTTTCTTCTGCTTTCTCATCTCCATCCCTTTCTAGCCTTTCATGTCAACACACACACACGCAAACACACACACACACACACACACACACACAGCTTTCATTTTAGGCCTCTTAAACCTCAAATTCTGTTGGTGGATGCTCTGGAATCCAGTTTCCTGGTTCTTACAGTATATCATAGGCTAGGATAAGTGTCAACAAGAAACCCATGAACTTTTTTCAATCTCTCTTTGGGTACATTAATTACATATAACTCATAAATGTTTTGCACTGAGTGTGAATATATAAAAATTTGAGGACTATATTTAGAATGTCATGTTTATCCTCTCAAAGAGGGAATAGTTAAAATAGAGCCTTAAGACAAAAACTAACAGATAGGGGTATATAAACCACTGACTTAACAGGGTGTTTCCACTGACGATGCTTTTCAGCTGTGCAATTTGGAAAGAAAAATGAAAAGGAAAAGTGAGTGCATCAGTTCACTCAGAAAACTAAACTCTTTCATAAAGATTTGTTGTTGGAATTGAGATTGTTTTGGATGAAAAAATATTGCAGCCTCCCAGTCTCTAGTTGCCATTTCTTCCATTTCTGTATGTAATTAGCTTTATATTCTTTTCCTTTACACACACATACAGACACACACAATGTCAAACTAGAAGCCTGAATATTCAAAATAATTTAACTATATTTTTATGAGTAGATTATATTTCCCCATGTATTGTGATAAATCTATTACCTCTACCTAATTTCATAACTTAATGTCAATCATTTTAAAATAACTAAGTGTATGGAAAAGGAGAAGTTCAAGCTAATTTTATCACCTCCCCTCAAAAATATCATGATTTAGTTTATAGTTACCTATAGACTAATTATATTTGTGGAGCTTTATATATCACAGGGATTTTAGGTTACACAGTTTATCAGAACAAAACTGCACCCTGTCAGCTGTAAGATAACAATACATCAACAAAGCAAAAGTGACTCTCGTCCTTAGGGAGTTAACATTCTAATAGGCGAAATGATGCAGACAGGAATAAAAGTAGCTTTGACTACGAATGTGTTTCAATAGGGAAGAAGAGGACATTTTACCTAGGAGAAAATAAATGTACCTGGAAGCAAATGCAGACTTCTATCAGCTATCCTCATAGGGAAGGAAATCACCATGGGACAGGCCAGCCAGGAGACTGGGAATTCTAAAACCTTAGTCCCCACCCTGGCTCAGTCCTTACTGACTAGCATCATGCCTGACACAAAATGGGTGCCAATGCAAATGTGTTGATTTACTGTATAGCCTTGAGAACATCACTGTTTCTCAACATTTGTTTCTTCCGCACAAAGGGGAATAAGAGATCACTCATAGGGTTCTTGTGAAGATCAAATAAGGCAACATATGTGAAAGTGTACACAGTAAACTCTAAGGCACCAGAAATATATTGTATATTATTCTCAGAGGAGTTTAAAAATATGTCACAAAATCTTTAAAGTTGGTACATCATGATATGAAGTGACTTCTCTATGAAAAACTGTTGGCCTGTGGTTGGGGATGGGGAAGAGAAAACACTTAGCCTGTTGTCATCCTCTTCTTTTGGCCTCAACAACCCCCAACGCATCCATGTGCCCCTCCCTGAGTGGGAAATATGTAGTCGACCTTACAGACTTGTGACTTCCTTCCCGATTGGTGACTGGGACTTTTCCCAGAAGAATGTGAAGGACAGAATACCTCCATGTTCAAAAAACAACACCAAACTGAAGCCAATCCGTGTTTCCTCTATAAGGTTCCAGCACAATAACTTTAGGGAAGAAGAGAAGATGATTTAACAACTGAAGTTTTTTTGTTTTGGTTTGGTTTTTTTTGGTTGATTGGTTGATTGGTTGTTTTTTTTTTTTTTCTTACATCAGATGGGTAATGTGCCAACGTGGTAACAAGGTTGGAGGCCAGCACATTTCACATGAGCGCAAATACCTAATCATCACACACAAATTGCAAAAGGATCAACAACTGAGTTTTCTAAGGCTGTGAGGTTTTCTGTTATTTTAAATCCCCATTATAGGCCAGAACCCTTTGCTAGGCATAATGGAAGAGATGAGTGTACATTATGTACAATTTCTGTGTTCTGAGGTAGCCTAAGGAAAGATGCCCAGATCTGGAAATAAAACACAGCACTGTAATGACAGTGATCAAGCAGTAATAGGAACCTGCTCACACAGTTTAGACTCCGATTACACCCTCGGAGATAACATTCATAGTCCAAGAATAGGAACATTCTGAGCATATGCCATTGACCAAACCTTCTGTCCAAAACCTCAAAACAGGCATTATGTGAATATAATACGTCAGCGTACCATATTTCATGTGCTAATCTTTTCATGAAGCTCTCATGCTATAGTATTTCAGTGATGGTGTAAAGAGAAGAAATGTGATTATAGCAAAGGAGGATATGATGGGGATTATCCTCAGGAAAAAGAAAGAAAAAAAGAAAGTGGAAATACAATGGTCCTTAGTGAAGCAGATAAAACAGACTAATCAGAATAAACGACAATATATGGTGCTCAATCCATCTGGGCATATTCGAGACAGCCATTTAATAGAGTATTTTGCAACTGACAGACTTTCTGCTTAAACAGAAATTGTGTATATACCAATAGTAACCCTCCACATACAAATCAGCTTGGTTCTAGCTACATGCCATTATTTTCAAACATACCAATGCCTGTAAAATGTTGAAATTACCATGAAAATTTAAAAATCAATGATGCCCTATAAATCTCCATGAGTTTCATGATTCATTCCTTATCAATCCAACTAGTTAGGATTTTTTCAATCTTTGGTTTAAATTTCTTTTTCCTCATCTGTGATATCATAACATGCAGATAATACATGTATTATTGTGGTATTTTGCAGAGTCCCACACACAGTGTTTTCTCCTTTTCCTTTTTCCTCATTTCTTTCTTTTCTCTGTGGCATATGCCTACACTGATGTGTATAGGGTGCCATAAGGCAAAGTGGGGTGAGTAAGAAAAGATGATTATGAAGAATAAATAGAGATTATTTTAAAAGTGGAAAAGTTCTTGGGTAGGAGTTTTCAAAAAGTAGCATAAACTGAGTCTGATGAAAAATAAGTTGTTTCCCTAAAATATTTTCCTTCTTTTACCTATTAACTTGCCTGCCTTCCCCTGAATTCTTTCTCTAACTATACTCTCCTCTGCTCCCAGATGCTTTTTTTCTTTCTCTACTACTTGTTTTCTTCTGTTTTTTTCTCACTGCTGCTAAGTTGTTTTCTCTATTCTTTCCCATAGAATCTTTCATGAGAATTCTGCTTGCGGGTGAGTGGCAGTGCATTTAGATGTAAGCAGATGAATACAATGCAGTTTGGAAGCCACATCATAAAGTAAATCGCTCTAAAGCAGATGGCATTTTCTCATGGGAAAAGGTTTGAGGTTTGGGGTTTTCATTCCTAACCAAAGACAGTCTCAAATGAATCATAGACATGACCAACAATATGTCTTTAAAGTGACGATATAACTATAAACTCCTAGAAAAAAAAGTTAAGTTTTATATCCTAAGAAACAGATTTTAAATGTATAAGTTGATTATTCTATTATGAATCCCTATTACGAAATAAGCCTCCAGACAAAAACACAAATGGCTATCTTTGGTTTAGTCTAACTCTAACATGCAAAGTGTAAAAACATTTAATTAAGTATTTGACAATTACTGATCTAGTATTTTTTTAACTAAAAGCAAAGAGCTCATCTAATTCAACAATACTCATTGGTTTTTATTTACTGATGAAGAAATGAATTCTATTTTTCATCTTAGTATAGAAAATGGATTAGTAGGATTGTCTAAATGCCTCAAGTCCCTTTAAAAACTAAGTCATGGGTTTTTTTTTCAGCCCATTTACAAATATAATGGTTTGTTTTTACAGTGTTCCTGAGTTAAAACTCCAATATCTGTTATGTAAGTCTCCTACAGCACCAGAATATGTATTAGTCCCTGAAACAAAGACATAAGTAAATCAAGAAAACTGTTGAAATCCAGAGTGTAGCTAAGTGCAATTAGTAATTACAGTCAGCCCTCCGAATCCATGGGTTTCACATTCGTGGATTCAACCAACCTAGGATTAAAAATATTTGGAAAAATAAATAAAAAATAACAAGATAATACTAAAAATGATACAAATAAAAATTATAACTATTTATATGGCATTTACATTGTATGCAGTTATTGTAAGTACTCTAGAGATTATTCAAAGTATACAGAAAGATGTGCATAGGTTAGATGCAAATACTATGCCATTCTATATCAGGGAAGTGAGCATTTACAAATTTTGTTATCGGAGTCATGTGGTGTCCTGGAATCAATTTCCTATGGATACCAAGGGACAGCTGTATATGTTCTCACTACTGCTACCAAAATTTATTACCTTTCATATCATAACTATCTATAATTCTCATAACCAAATAAATGATCTGAGTTTTAGGACTCAAGAGTTAAGAATTTGTTCTCTTTCGTATAACCCTAGAGGTGAAGAATCAATGACAGACTGAGTTAAGGGCTTTTCAACCTAAGTCATTTGGTGATTAGTACAGTTTTGATGCTGCTTCCTGAATTAAGTATGCCTGTAGATGTCAAAACAATCAACTAAAAAGGCATTGGGAGGCAAAACAAGACATAAATACCTATACATTTCCTAAATCTGAAAAGCCACACTTTTGTTCACAAATTGAGCGTTGATTGTCTTCAATCTGACCTATGTAAGCATGACTTCTGATAATTTATGGCAAAACAAAGAAAATTCCATATATATAATCTATATGTGTTACTAGATGTGTTTTGCTCTTTGAGTCTTAAAAACTGTGCAAGTAGCATTTGGAAACTAATAAAAATCATTTAGAGGCAGATAATGGGTAAGCTATACCCTCTAAAGAGATCCAATAGTCTGTGCTGGTATAGATTAGAGATAATGCTCTATAAAGCAGCATTTGGTAAAACGCGCTGCAGGTAGGAGATAGTCACTAAATGTGGTTAGCTATTAAGCTGTGAAAGAGTCCTCCTATGAAATATACATAATGTCTATTCTCCAAAGTTTTCAAAGATGTTTTCTGATAGCCCAAAACCTCTTCTTATTTTTACGAAAGGGCAATAACTCGATGGATTTTGCCTGTTTTCAGGAGACTCATGGTCCAGAGATCATTGCATTTCTCAGGGAATGTTACCTGGTGGACCTGCAGGTGGGCAAAATAATAAAACTAGGTCATAGGACAAATATAACAATAAATTTTACACTGAATTGATTGTCTCTCTGTAAATTAAAAAATGTATAGCAAGCTCTTTCTTATTAAAAAATGACCATAGAATGGCAATGAATATAAAAATAGTGATGGCATTAGAAAATTTTCAATAGATACTAAAACTAGAGAGTAAAAATCTAAGTATTTCCCTACATCATCAGTATTATGTCAGACCAACATCATGTGTCTTACGAGAAAGACACTTCATCATCTTGGTGATATGCCTGCCTAAATACTGTATAAACTGAATATAATCATGAGGAACCTAGACAAACTCAAACTAAGGGACACCCTACATAGTAGCAGGCCTATACTTTCCAAAAATATTAAGGACAAGAAACACAGAGAAAGTAGAGAAATTACTCCAGACTAAAGAAGACAAAAAGACATAGCAATTATGTGAAGTACATGATCTTGGATTACATTCTAGACCAGGAGAAAAACAAACTATCAAGGATATTCATGAGATACGATACTCAATGAAATTTGAATATGAGCTGTGGACTACAGTATTTTATAAACATCAAATTTCCTGATTTTAATAAACATACTGAATACATTGTGGTCATGAAAGAGACTGTACTTAAGAAATAATCACTGAATTTTTAAAGGTAGAGTGGCATAATGTCTCCAGCTTATTAGCCAATGGTTCATTAAAAATACACAAATAAAGAGAGAAAATTTAAACAGACGAGAAAAAATTAAACAATTACTAATCTGGCAATCTCAAATTAGCAACCAACCAGTTTGCTCAGGACTAAGGGGTTCCAATCATCTGTTTAGCCTTCCTTGCGCTAAAACTGTCTTCGCTATGACCAGAAAAGTCCCAGACAAAGCAGGGCAAGTCGGTCACTCTGCGTCCCTCTTCACCTCTCAAGTACAGGGTGAAATTTTATATTGAGCATTTAAGACAGGAGTATTCTTGCTGTTTTGTTTGAATAGTAAACATTTTATGCATTTTTGGAAGCATAAAGTCAATGTAAGAGAATAATATTATTAAGATGAGAGAAGATACGAATTGTGCTATTACAGTGTTTGGCATGCTGGAATGGTAACTCGTTAGAGGAAATTACGAAAATAGATATTTACTCTGCATCTTCTCTTTAGAGAATGCCATTTAGCCTATAAATGCATAAGTTCATCATCAGAAAATGCAATAAATATGCAAAATCCTTTACTTGCATATAAAGAGATTGCCTCCTTATGTGGAAGATTAAAGGGAACCAATTTTCCTCATGTTGCTGTTCAATATCTAATGAGGGACTTCAATTTATTTCAACTAAGATTACATTTTAACATCCCATCTATGGCACAGTACAATAACTGGTATGCATTATACACTGGTTCTAAAGGGAAACAGATGAATAGTGTAATTGTATTTTCAAAACACTTTGAACAGCTTTGATGCTTGAAAAGTCACTTCACTTTTTGCCAACAAATAATGTCAATATTCCTTTGATCTTAAAAAATGAAGTTTTAGAGCAAGCTTCTCAGAAATTTGTATATGTTTCATTTAACAAAAATTTTAGAAAATAAAGGCCAAATTTTCATTCTATTACTACCGTAAGTTCAACATAAACTCTCTTACAAATATGTGTTAAGCTAAATGTAAAAGGGGAATGCTGAGAATTTTTCTGAAAACATGTCTCATGTATCTGGCCCTAAAAATCTCCTTCAAAAGAAGTTAGAAAATAAACTATTGAGTTTCACCAGGGTCTTCACACAGACAGTTTCTCCCTACTGGCCTGAGAGTCCTTTATAACATTTTCTTCTTGTTACTGTTTTTATTTCATTTCTCCCAGCTGCAAGATAACAGTATCTAGTAACAAAGAATAGATTGTGTGAGCAACTCATGTATGTAGGTATCAGGAGTAAATTGCGACTCTTTCTCCTAGTAGGGAGGACAGCAAATATTCCACAACACAGAATGGAGACCTTTGAAGGTATTTTTCTGCCATTCTTAAGGCAATTCCCACTAGCAAGATCTTCCATCAGGGCAGCTCTGGGCTCTGCTGGCAGCAACTCCAGGGTGACTGCTCTTGCAGGGTCCACTCCTTGCAAAGGTCCTCTATATAATTCCTATTGTTTGCTCCACAGAGGTCCCCACAACTACCCTGAAGGGTGAATCTGGTCTGCAACTACCTGGTAGTTCTCCTAAAGAAACCCCATGTTTCTTTGTAATCCCCACTTCAGTGTCACTATCTCAATACCATCTGTTCAACAAATGTTTGTTAAGTCCCTGCAATTTTCCCAACACTGTGTTTGATGTATAGACTATAAATAGAAGAGTGGTGAAGTGTTCTGCAACAGGCCTCAGGGAGGCAAGGAAGACAGATACCTGAAGCATCTAACCTTTAATGAGTGATTCATAGCCCCTCTCAGCATTTCAAACCCACTTATTTCAAGGAAATAGATGAATATTTCTAAAACTTGAATCCACAGACATATTCTCTGGCATCTTTATATGTGTGTCCTTTGTTTCAGTGATTAATCTTCGTTATGCAAACCATGAGTCAGTAAACATTTTTTTGTTAAGGGTTGGATGAAAATATGTTTACCTTTGTGGATTACACAATGTCTATCATAACTACTTAACTTTTCCGTTGTAGCAGGAAAGAAGCCATAGGCAATAATAAAATCAATTAAGTGTGAGTATGTTACAATAAAATTTTATTCACAAAAATATGTGAGGAATTAGATTGGGTTTGCAGCCTGTAGTTCAATGACCACTGATCTAAATGAACACCTTACAGCCGAATTCTGCCAAGTGACTTCATACATCTAAAGTATGTTTAAGAGAAGAATAGAGCCAAAGAAAGGGCAAAGAGTATCAGGATACAGTGTGTGAGTAAAACCTTACTGTGGTGTGAGATGAGTAAGATGGTGGGGTAAGGATTTCATTATATGAAACATGGCCTTGTATACATGCCAAACCAGAAAGTTTCTGTACACTGGGAGGGCAGTACCACACTCATGTTGCTTTGTGGAGATACTGCCACTCCAGATGGCAACTTGCAATAGTTTTTCAGTAGTAAATATATACATTCAATGAAGAAGTATTTATTGTTTAACAGTGTTCTTTTTTCTTTCTTAGCATTATATGGAAGAGTCTATGTTTATACTGATTTGCCCGATAAAATAATTAAATGGTGTTTAACAGTAAGTTTACTATTACAAAGAAAAAAAAAACTAGAAAAAAATTACTCTATAAATTATTATGGACAAAACCAAAAGACTCAAGTCAATATGAAGTTAAATACAGGATATACAAAGGACTTCAAAGAGCTTGTGGAAAATGGAATTTAAAGATATAAATATAAATATAAACTTTCTTTCTCAATATAAGCTCTATGAGATTTGAGACACATTTGTATGTGATGATAACAGCCATTTAGTTTATCTCTAAAGAACTGAGGGTCCTGAGTTTGACTACATCAGTGCCATCTTTTTACATTAACTGAAGAAAAGTAAATACCCTTTCAAGATTTTTTTTAAGATTATGAAATAAAACTAAGTCAAAAGGAGCAAAATAAGGGCTGTAAGGTAGACGTCTAATGATTTCCCATCAAAACTCTGGAAAAATTTCCCTTGTTGATGAGAGAAATGAGAAGGAGCCTTGCCATCATGAAGAAGGACTCCCTGGTGAAGTTTTCCCAGGTGTTTATCTGCTAAAGCTTTGGCTAACTTCCTCAAAATGCTCTTATAAAAAGCAAATGTTATCATTCTTTGTCCTTTTATATAAGACAGCAATCAAAATATCTTGAGTATACCAAAACACTGTTTCTAAGACCTTTGCTTTTGACCAGTCCATTTGTGCTGTAACTGGACCACTTTTCCCTCTTGGTAGCCATTGCTTTGATTGTGCTTTATCTTCAGGACCATACTGGTAAAGCCATATTTCATTTGTTACAGTTGTTTAAAGAAATGCTTTAGGATCTTGATCCCATTTACTTAAAATGTCCATTGAGAGCTTTGCTCTTGTCTGCAGCTGATCTGGGCAAAACAGTTTTGGCACCCATCAAGTAGAAAGTTTGCTCAACTTTAATTTTTAGTCAGATCTATGTAAGCTGAACCGATTTGAGATGTTTATGGTGTTGGCTATTGTTTCTGCTGTTAATCATCAGTCCTCTTCAATTAGGGTACAAAGAAGATTGATTTTTTTCTCACAAATTGATGTGGATTGTCTATAGCACTTTGGGCTTCATCCTCAACATCACCTCATCCCTTCTTAAAATGAGTTATCCATTGTGAACTGTTGATTGATGGGGGGTGGGAGTTGTTTCCATAAACTTTTCATAAGGCAATGATTTCATCATTCTTCCACCCAAGATTCACCAAAACTTGACATTGGTTCTTGCCTCAATTTTAACAGAATTCATGCTGCTCATAACAGACTCCTTTCAAACCGATAGTTTATGCTTCTTAGTACCTAAAAGTAGATCCTGTTCAGATATGTTATAAAAAGTTTCTACAAGTTAATTTTGGTACCAAAAAAACCTTTCTATGAACTTTTTGAAGATCTTTGGTATTCAATGGTCTATCCTTAAAATCAACATAGGCTGTTCAGATTCAGAACACACATTATCCTCATATTAAATTCATGTTAGAAATGTGAATTTTGTTTTATAGATTAAATTATATTTAACATATGATTTTGGTTGTATAATTACTTAAGAATTCTATGATAAGGAGTTAATATCTATTTGTACATTTTACATAACAATAAACATGACTTAAAGCAATTTTTGATGTCACAAAATAGTTTTGCTTCAATAAGAAATGCAATGTAGGATAACTGAGGTGGAGCTATCTTCTTCAGGAGAACACTGTGAAGGTAGACAAGAGTTATTAGATGGGTCTCTGTGGGAACACCCCACTGTGTGAGGAATCCAGATGTCTGATTAGCTTGTACCTTCTTTGGAAGATAAAGAAAATGTGGCCTTGAGGGGAAAAGTGTGGAATTGAGGGAATGAAAATCAAACAAATATATATCTGTAGAAAAGGGATAAACAGAGTGTGGAAATTTTAATCCCTGGGAGATCACAAAGAAAAATGAAAACTAAATTTTTTAAAAGTACATTGTGCGATGCTTTATCTTGTTAGTTCCTTCAGTTCCCATAATAATCCTGTGAGATAAGAACTGTTATCTCTAATCTACAGAGGAGGAAATTTAGATTCAGAAAAATTGACCAAAATTATCGAAGTTTTCACAGACTAGTGAAGGAACACAGCTAGAATTTGAACCAAGCTTTGTACAGCAACAAAACCCATGCTATTTTCAGTACTTAATTCTAAATCTAGAGGTGGTTTTTGAGTAATAAGAAATATTTATCCATTTAACAACAAAAGATTTGCTTAAAAACCTACCAAAAAAATCCTGAGTGCTTAAACCTCAGGCCCTTTGCCAACTCCTGGATATATAATAGTAAACAGAAAATAAATGTGATTTCTAATCTCATAGAACTCAACAGTCTGGGGAAGGAGATTGATATACAAATGCACACATACTTATAAGTTACAATAAAATCTATGAAGTAAAAGAATATTGTGAGAAGAAAGGGCATTGTGATAATGTAATGCTTAATCTAGCATTTTAAAGGATTAGAATTTTCCTTGAGAAATTGCTGAAAGGAAAAATGGTATAAAACAGTGATTGTTAAACTCTACTGCATATTGGAATCATAGCATATATTATTTTTAAATAATGATGCCTGACTACTACCCTCAGACATTCTGATGTAAGTGAATGCACAACCTGGTCATCAGTATTTTTAAAATCACACTGAGAAAAAGTGGCTCAGAGCAGTGTGAGGAATGCAAGGTATGCAAAATTTATCAGTTCTAAAGAGACAGGAGCATGAGACTTCAGTCACATCCCCTGCAGTCATGCCCAGGGGAAATTTTTAAAGGCATAGCTTTAATTTATTTTTTTCCTTTCCTATCATTTTCAGACTAACTCATAAATGACCTAACATGTTGCCATAAAGTGCAAAATGTGACCCTCACCCATTATCTTCATGTTTCTGGAATTTGTAATATAAAGAACAGTATATATTCAATCAATAGCTTATGTTATTTTAATGAACCAGTGTAAACTCTTAGTTAAAAACTTAAGAATTGTCTCTTCCTTTTTCCTTGAAAAACCCACTTGTAACTACTGCTAATGGGAGCATATATTCAGGACAAATTGAATCTATGTATCCTGGGCTGCAGTCCTCAACCTTGGCCCAAATAAACTTTCTATGTATATTAATTTTGCCTGTTCCTTCCCTTAGGTCAACAACATCATGTGGTTCTAATGTGCAAAAGTTTGAAAACCTCCAATGCAAAACAAGGTTGGAGAGATAGACAAGGACTATAACAGATAAACCTTTCAGGACAAAATACATATAAATTTTTATTTTTTTCTAAGTGCAGTGGAAAGCCATTGAAAGATCTTAAGAAGGGAATTATATGACTCAATTTATTCGACATAATACATATATGACTACTCTGTGACACAAGAGGAATAAGTACGGAAGAATACAAACCAATTAAGAAGGCTCTAAGCAGACCAATGAGAAAGATCAATTTACATTTCTTGAAGGTTAGAGGATACATAAGACTGGTGCCTAACCCAGACCTGAAGAATTTAAAGACTTAAACGTGGGAAAAGTGGGAAAAGTGGATAATGGCAGCAGAGAAGATGACTTCAGTTTAGGATGTAAGTCATTCTACCAACAAGTCAAATGTGGGTGTTGCCTCTGAACTAGAGCGAAAGTGAGCTTGCATCAGATTTCTGTTGTCGAAAATTTCTATGTCCAGTAGGTCTCATAGAAAACTGGGTGTAAGTGGACCACCGGGAGTTTTAAATTGTTGGTGGGAGAACTTCAAAGAACAGCCAATGAGCAATCCACAGTAGTGGGGGAATATCCAAAGAAACTATGGAGCACATTACAAGAGAAAATATCCATTTAAAAACACTATCCTGCTAACAGAAAAACCTTAAACAAATTAAATTTAACAGAGTTTAACGGAGCAAAGAATGATTTGATGATTTGCAAATCAGACAGCCCCCAAACCAGAATAGGTTCAGAGAGGCTCCAGCACTGCTATTTAGTAGAAGATTTATGGACAGAAAAAGGGAAGTAATGTAGAGAAAACAGAAATGAGGTACAGAAACAGCTGTACTGGTTACAGCTCAGCATTTGCATTATTTTGAATGGAGTTTGACAGTTGACTGCCTTTGATTGGCCAAAAGTCTGTGATTGGCATGAGAGTAGGTTACAGTCTATTTATACATCCTGTTAGGTACAGTTCACTATGTATGGAGAAACCTTTGGGCCAAACTTAAAATATGTAAGGAGGCAGCTTAGGGCTAAACTTAATTTAACAAGCCACACCAGAAAATGTCATATCAGCTCACAGTAATCCTAGTAAAATAAGAACTTTGTCATCCCTAACTTTTTCTTTCTGGTCCTTGTTCTATCTGGGAGAAGCAATGACAGCTTATCCTGATTTTAAGATCACTGGTGGGGCAGGGACAGAAACATGAGGCAATAAAATAAAAACTTGACCACATCTCCTAGCCCTAGAAGGCACTGGGAGGGAGGTGTGGTATATGGTACTAATACTCATCAATCACTGTCTTTTCTATTTTGGATTATGAAAGATTTGCACTCTCCAGCCCCTTTCAGTTAGCTGGGGCATATGACTACTTACAGCTAATGAACTCTGAATTATATGCATCACTTCCAGACTACAGTCATAAGAAGTTCCTGGATAACTTTTTATTCTTCATTCTTTCATAGCAACAAGGAACCCCATGTCAAGAAGGTAACATCTCAAGAGCAAAGTGACTTTAATTGCTCAGGTATCACAGAGAGGAGTTACTGCCTTGGAGCATCTATGGTCCTGGAAGGACATAAGGTAAACAAAACAAACGAACAGAAAGCAAACTTGCTTGGGGTTTGTATGTTATCAAAGCATAGCCTGGTCTATCCTGATTAATACAAGGAGAGAAGATTTAACCCAGAAAAAAGTTCAGACTTTTTATTAATGCTTGAGACTGAACATACTAGTTATTGAACTATAACTGCTTTAGGGGTTGGGAGAAAATTTTTATTGCTTCATTATTTCAACCTCAAAATATGCTTTTTGAAACTTATGCTAATTATGGAAGGTTTCTAAAAATTCTCAACAGCCTGAGGCAACTGATTTAAGACTAAATTGCTTCCTGTAACAAGAAAATAAATGGTAGTATAGCCAGAAAGAAAGTTAGTTCATTGACTCTGAGTTTCAGGCGTGGAAAAGAGTGATTCACAAAAAAAACAGAAAGAACTGTCATCCTTCAGCAGCTAAGATTTTGTTTCTGGAAGGTTTGTAAAATTTGAATTGACAATTGTTACATTAAGTTTAGCCTAAAACTTACATATTTTAAGTTCAACCTAAGAGTTTCTCCATACATAATAAACTGAAAGTTAACTGAATACTGTAACCTACTCTTGTGCCAATCACCGAGTTTTAGCCAATCACAGGTGGCCAGCTGTTCAAACCATGTTCAAATGAGGCAAATGCCAAGCTGTAACCACTCTGATTGTTTCTGTACCTCACATATCTTTTCCTGTCCATAAATCTTCTTCTGCCATGTGACCATACTGGAGTCTCTCTGAGTCTATTCTGGCTTGGGAGGCTTCCCAATCCACTAATTATTCCCAATTCACTTTGTTCAATTAATGTCTGTTCAACTTAATTTGTCTAAGGTTTTTCTTTTAACAAATGGTGTCAAAAGTGGAATCTGAAATAGAGCTTCTAATGACCCCCAGGAGCATCAGGTGACTAAGTGAGGTACTTACTTAGTCCATTGTGTCTGCTGTTCTCCTGCAGCAACCGGGGATTATGACAAGTTCTCTCTGATTCCAGAGCTCCACAGATTTGTGTTTTGAGCTCCCCGAGTTTCTTTGAGTAAATTTCTTAACCAAATTGGGTTTGGAAGTTGCAACAGAAACTGGACTGGGTTCAGGACTGCATGGGTTCAATAATTAACTGGCTCCAATAATTTACTGGCTCAGATACAGTAAGAGGCATCTTATGTCTCATTGGGTCTGATAGAAACTGGTAGTAAACAGCAATATTGCAGGGGGTATAAACTTTGGCTTTTGGAAATTCACAGAGATTTCTTGTGTTCTGCCCACTTTGTTTGTTTGTTTGTTTTTGCCTGCCTAGGTAGAAAAGAATCATTGGCTAAGTTGTTCAAGGGAATCTGAGAGCCAAAGATAAGATTCAAGGTATATTAATGCATTCCTGTATTGCTATAAAGAACTATCTGAGACTGGGTAATTTATAAAGAAAAGAGGTTTAGGCCAGGCATGGTGGCTAACACCTGTAATCCCACCACTTTGGGAGGCCAAGGTAGGCAGATCACAAGATGAGGAGTTTGAGACCAGCCTGGCTAATATGGTGAAACCCCAGCTCTATTAAAAAATACAACAGTTAGCCAGGAGTGATGGTGGGTGCCTGTAGTCCCAGCTACTCTGGTAGCTGAGGCAGGAGAATCACTTGAACCCAAAAGGCATAAGTTGTAGTGAGCTGAGACCACCGCACTCCAGCCTGGGCTGACGTGAGACTCCATCTCAAAAAAAAAAGATATAAAAAAAGAGGTTTAATTGACTCACAGTTCTGCAGGCTGTATAGGAGGCGTGGCTGTGGAGGCCTTAGGAAACTTACAAGTAATCAAGAAATTGATTGGGGGTGGAGACGGAAACTTTGAAAACTGGCAAATGAAGAATCTTATAAATCTATAAGATCTGCTTCTATATGTGTGTCTGTTATGTCTGTGTGTGTTATATGTATGTGATAATATTTGGTAAATACAGCTAGTTTTTGATTGTTGGTAAAATAGAAATAGGAGTGGCTTCAAAAGTATTGGTTCAATATAATTGGATGCTTGATTGATTTGACTAGGAGCCAATGTTTTTGGCTGTGAACCCCTGGATTAGGGGGTCTGAATAGATGGACATGAGGCCTGGAGACATTTTCTCAGTGCCTAGACCAGCAGCTGTAAGTCAGAGTCAAGTTCAGTGTGGCCCCTTCTTGCCTGCCCCAGCTTTGCCTCCTGGCTATTCTGGAAGGGATTGGATCCTCCATGCGTAGTCTTCCCAGCTCTATCTTCTGTCCTAAGCTCTGCACATGATATGTAAATTCAGGACTCAGACAGGCTTTGCCCTTCATAGTCATCTTGGACACCACATGGCTACTTGAGTCCTGAGATGACTGGAAAAGACATTAGGGACTGTACCTGTGTTTATTAGTCTGTTCTCACATTGCTAATAAAGATATATTCAAGACTGGGTAATTTATAAAGGAAAGAGGTTTAGTGGACTCACAGTTCCACATGGCTGGGGAGGCCTCACAATCATGGCTGAAGGCAAACAAGGTGCAAAGTCACATCTTACATGGCAACAGGCAAGAGAGTGTATGCAGGGGAACTTCCCTTTATAAAACCATCAGATCTTATGAGACTTATTCACTATCATGATAATGGCATGGAAAAGACCCACCCCCATGATTCAATTGCCTCTTACTGGGTCTCTCTCACCACACATGGGAATTATGGGAGCTACAGTTGAAGATTAGATTTGGGTGGGGACACAGCCAAACCATATCACTGTGTCATAGTTTCAAAATTATTTTCAGTTATTTAAAAATCTTAAAGTCATGGTATGTTAAATAATAGGTAATCATAAAAGTTCAGAGTCATTTGTAAGTTAAAATACTGAAACAATTATTACTGAAACAATATGGTATAGAAAAACTAAATACATTTAGATCTGTTAATAAATAATAATTTAAGGAAACATCTTTCTAAATAATACAAAACAGTTTTCATCAGCAAATATAGATATAAAACAGTTCAAAATTTCTTCCTAGTGTTTTCACTATAAATTAAGGTTACTAAGAGTTAAAATTGCAGTTTATATACATAATTAAAACTACTAGATATGAAGAAACAATTCTGTAACAGAGTTATAAACAAAACAAAAATATGTTTTTGATGAGGAAAGTTATAAAGGCATACAAATGTGTGTTTGTTAAAAAAGGTATCTGATAACTTTAGGATCATATCATATGGACTGCATAAGAATTCCCAGAATTCCAATGAAGAGATAGAATGGTTTATAAAACTGTTAATGCAATCAGGATAAAGATTAATTGAATACCAAGAAAATGCTTTGCCAGATTTTCATGCTAAATCAGCCAGTATTGAAATTGTTAAGATATGCAATTTGAATGAACTCCATGGTCAAATTCTAATTATTTATGACAACCCATCAGTTATCAGTGTTATACACATGAATTGGAGAAACAAACCTGGTATTTAAAAGGACGTAAATCCAATATTAAGCACAGACTCATGGAGAACCTAAACGGCCATCTGATCCTTCCTGAATCCTTAAAGCTTTCATTATTAAAAGCTCTGCATTCTATGACTCATCATGGAAGAGATAAAATAATCCAAATTAAATAAATAATATATATGTATACACACACACGTGTGTGTGTCTGTGTCTGTGTGTGATGACTGCTCTAAATTGCTAAAATAGTTCATGACCAATGTTTTGTTTCTCAAACTCATAATCCTGGGATAATATTAATATACAAACTTCAACTACATTTCTGCTACTAGATAGGACATTTAAACATCTATAGAGGAATTTCATTCAACTGTCATTTTTAATGCATGTTTTCTGGTAGTTTAAAAGCTTTCCCATTAGATGACTTACTGGCTAAACAGAGAAGTGTCTGTAGTTGCTGGTACTTCTAGTTGCATATGGAGAAATATATTGGGTATTACAGAGATTCAGTTGTAAGGAATTAATATACAACTAGCTTGTTTAAAAGGAGTAGATGCTTTATCTGGCTCATTATTTGATCTATTTGATTTTAGTTGGTTTGGTTCATGGGGACCCTAGCTCAAGAGCATACTCCAAACTTTTGGTATTATTCTAAT
Organism: Cacajao melanocephalus; assembly: GCA_963573385.1. NCBI lineage: Eukaryota > Metazoa > Chordata > Mammalia > Primates > Pitheciidae > Cacajao > Cacajao melanocephalus. The sequence continues at coordinate 94,493 of CAUYLG010007479.1, forward strand.
GATAGATGTACTAGTAGTCTTCCCCTTGCATTATCTTCTCTCAAAAATTTGCATACTGCCATGTCTAGAATGTCAAATGATCTCTCTTCAACTGGAGTAACAAAAAAAGAAATGTGTAAGCATAAGGACATTGTAAATTAAAAATAACAAGTTGAAACCAGAAACTCAAAATGATGGTAAACTAAGGTCATGCTAAGACCTTAAGTTTTTGATCACACTTTTACTTAAGTAAAAATCTGACAAAAAGGGCGGGGAGAATTTTTAAAATAAAATTGTGAAAGATTATTGTTTTTGATGGAAGCCATGCCCTAGGCTCCAACAGACCAAACCAGATGAAACCAAGATGGGGTCACTCACGCCAAATGCAACATAAACTAAAACTTTAAGGAAACAGATAGGTCAGAAATAGAACACTAAAGCAGACCAAGTTTTGGATTTCTCCTGTAAACGGTATATTTCAATACAAAGAAGTCCACTCTAATTCTCACACAAAAAAAAGTTACCTGAAATTCTTTTTCCCACCTTATAAAACCCACTATTCTGCTATTTACCAGTGGAATTTAAAACCGAATAAGTACATTTATGATGATAACAGAGTGACATCAATATCTATAGTTTTGGTCTATCTCTCAAAATTAAGAAGATGACCAAGTGGGGTCAGACAGCTGCCTTCTCACTGTGTCTTAATGCTGTAAAAAGAAAGAAAGAGCTCTTGTATCTTTTCGTCTTTTCTAAAAACACCAGCCCTGTTGGATTAGAGTCCTACCATTATGAGCTTATTTAACATTTATATCTCTTCACAGACCCTATCTCCAAATAAAGTCACATTGAGGATTAGGGCTTTAACATATGGATGGGCTGAGCACAGACATTCAGTCCATAACAGCTCTTAAATCACTATGACTGTTGAACTTTCTATAGTAAAGTTCATTTGATATTGCAAGACTAAAATTATCTGGCCCTTATGTTCCTTTTCCCCAATTAACAATTGTTAGGATAAAAGACAATTTCTTAGGTATGCAACTTTTGCATTATTAAACTGAACATATAAAAATAATTACCTAAAATGTTTACTACAAATCCATACTTTACATAGAAAGAGCAATTACATTTTAAGAAATGACTTGAACTTTACTACTTTTTGAGAAGGGAAGGAAGTCTTTAAACCAAGTGAGTCATATTTTATGTTTTATTCCTTAGAAAAACAATTATTGATGTTACACAAAAACATCTCCTTTGCCATTTTTATTTCCTGTTCTTCCCACATATTTTAATTTTTACATTTTAGAAATAAAATGTCAACCTGTGATGTTACTTGAATAATAAAATAGAAACCTTATACTAAGTAAAAGACAAAGAACACTTAAATGCAGATTGTTAAGTGAAAGAATTCAAAATGAAAAGGGTGTATATTATATGACTCCAACCATGACATTCTGGAAGAGGTGAAACTATGGAGACAGTAAAAAGATCAATTATTACAAGTGTTTTGGAAAAGGGATAGAGGGCAGGGCATTTTTAGGGAAGCGAAACTACTCTGACACTGTAATGTTAGAAAAATGTCACTTTATAGTTTTCAAAGTCCATAGAATGTACAATATAATGAGTTAACCATACTATAAACTACAAATTTTAGTTATTATAAACTTGTAATAAAGTATCACTATTGGTTCATCAATTGTAACAAATGTACCACACTAATGCAAGATGTAAATAACAGGAGAAACTATCTGCAGAGGAGAGAGGGGGCATATGGTAATTCCATGTACTTTCCACTCAATTTTCTGTTAACCTAAAGTAGCACTAAAAACATTCTGTCAAGTTAAATAAATAGATATGCATTGTGTTAATTTACCGCTTCTCATATGATGGTTTTGGTTTCTATTATTATTGAATTAGTTTTAAACACTTTTTTTCCATTGCTACATTACATATTTATAAGGATGGAATACAAGACTATCTAAGTCCTGGACCTAGTTTCTTATTTTATAATTTATGTATGTATTATTAAAACAAGTTTTCTTCCTCATTGACTTATTTTTATTGCTAATATTATTTTGACAGACAGTTTTGAGAAGTGCTTTCATTCATGTAGGTTTTTCTTCCTGAAAATCATTTTTTTAAAATCAGAGATTCATTATTGTTGGTGAATTACAGGATTTTCAAGGTCAGTAACAGTTTCTAAGCACCAGCTGCACCACCTCAGAAAAATAATTCTTGTCTGTCCTCAATTCAAATTTACCTGAAATGGTCAATTTAATGAATTTCTTTATTTACATTAACATAGTATTCACATAAATCCGTCAGACCAAATATTCTATAATTTTAGATAAATTCCATAACCCTAACTGATGGATGACATTTTCCCAATGATTATGAGAAACAGAAAAGCAATTAAACAAAGACATATGTCCCAGGGCATGCTGACTATCCCACAATCTCTTTCTTTTGAATGCAATCCACCTGCATAAAAATGAAAACATACATGCACCCATCTGATTTCCTAAGAGAATCTGGTTATATTTTATTTGAAATGTTAACAGATTTTCCTAAACTTCAGAATTCAATTCACCTTCTTTTCTTTGGTCGATTATTTCTCCCTTGAATTACAGATGATCTATAACACTGAAAGAAGTCATAAGTTTGATTATTTTCATGACTTTTGCAGTAACTTGAAAATATCTGACTTATTTTATGATATTCCCGGTGATCAAGTAGAAAATAAATTTGCTAACATCAGTTATTTTTTTTTTAATGTTTGGTTGATGTCTATGTTTATTCGGGCTGCTATAACAAAAAGGTAGCTTATAGACAATATAAATTTATTTATCATAGTTTTGGAAGCTGAGAAGTCCAAGATCAGGACATCAGGAGACTTGGTGTCTGGTGAGAGCCAATTTTGTAGTACACAGCACTTTCTCACTGCATCCTCTTATGGTAGAAGGGACAAGGCAGCTCTCTGGGGCCCGTTTTATAAGATCATTAATACCATCCATAAGGGTTCAACTGTATGGTCTAATCATCCCCCAAGGCCCATATTGGTGATAATATGATCACGTTCAACATATACATTTTTAGGGGAATGCAAGCATTCAGACCATAACAATTTTATTGTTTCTTTTCTTTTCAATTTAATTTTTGGTAATTTTATCAATGAGAAACAGAAAGAAGCTATCTTAATGCATCAAGTTTGGGATTTCATTTGGAATTCTAAGCTCATTTATTTAGCATTAACTTTAAATTTAATTATTTCTGCTTCAAAATCCTAAATGTCAGGAGCTATAATATTAACATGAGAATGAAGAAAAATATGCCTTGGATTTCTTGAATTTTTTTCACAGAATTTCTACTATATAGCTACTTACTAAAAAAAATAGTTATCGAAGTTTGGAGCAAGCATGTTTTTAATTTCTTAAATAAAAAAAGAAAATGAGTCATAGTTTAATATTTGCTTCTTTGTAAAGTCCTCTGGAATCCAGAACTCACTAAAAAGCAAATCTCTATGCTAGGTCAGTTGCGTGGAAAATAGCTGTGGAATCACCATGATTGGATAAGTCAAGACATAATCAGGAGGAGATGCCAAATCAAGTAGTTTAATAGAAGACATTAATATAGGCAATAAGTCACAAAAGAACAGAAAGAGCTGAAAGGCAATTAGGGAATGGTAAGGACACCAGAGTTAAGCATCAACACCCAGAGATCAGTGTCAGCCAAAAGTTACTTAAGAGCTGAAGAGATGAAGGAAGTGATGAGTCCAGAATCCAGAACACTCAGACAGTAGTGGAACCACAGAGGAGCAGCCACCCATGGAGGTAGGGTCCCAACTGGGAACTGGGATCATGGCAGGCATTTGCCCAACAGAAATGGTGAGTACAGAGAGAAGGTCTGCCAGAGAGAGATGGAATTATGGAGGAGAATCAGCCTATGTTAGAAATGCAGCCCAAAGGTGAAAGAGAAGACACAGAAATAACCTGGCTTCCTCTTCTAGTCTTCCAATTTCCCAGTTTTGTCTCCCATTATCCATATCTATGCAGAAAGCAATTGGCAGAGGGATGATAGAAAGTCAAGTTTGCAAAGGTCAGGGCCCCAAGACACTGAGCAGAAGAATAGGAAATAGATATTTTCTCGAAGTGAAGGAGTCATGATTTGAGGTACTTAGCAGGACATCCAGAAGCTTGCACTAGGAAAGAGGTAAGACATGTAGGCTTAGAAAGTTCTGTGGTGTATCCAACAGCAACATAACAGACAGAAGTATTCACATTATTTGTGTCTAAAGTAGGCTTTAAAGCAAAACCAAAAATCTCAGAAATATGTTTAAAATATGTATGGAATCTTAAGAGTATTTTTTAAATACCTGAGTTCTTGAATCAGTGGGAATTTTTTAATGAAATTGTTGCCAAATTTCTTGTAACAAAAACCAATTATTGAACACGTATCATGTGCCATTCTCAGTGCTATAGATATATTTTTAAATTTAATGCTCACAAGAACCCTTGAAGTAGACAGTACTATCTCCATTCTGCAGATAAAAGGACAATGACTAAAAGAGGTTAAATTGTCTGAAGTTACAGTGGCAGTAAGTGGAAGAGTCACCATTCAAACCCCGTATTTCTAATCCCCAAGTTCTGTCATTGGCCCCCCATGAAATTCTTCTCCAACCAATAATGACTGAATGATGCTTCATTATGTGTTATTTATGATCACCTTTTTGGAGCAGATGGCTCTCTCCCATTTCCACAAGGCTGACTCAATAATGATGGTTAAAAGTAAATAGATGTTTTATAACCAAGCCGCTCACAGAAGGTGAAGTCATTTCTGCTTATATGATCAATGATTTTTTAAAGGCTATATTTGCATTTTTAATCATCTCTTTAATCATCTGTAACTTCTCTGTTCTTCTATAAGATGGCTAAGAAGATAGCCATTTATAGATTTCTAGTGTGAAGGGGAGAGGAAACATGAACTCTGCTATTTTTACTTTAGACTAAATTAGGTATTTGGTTAAATATTTAACCCTAAAAAGCTTAATTAATTAATGATTAGCGTGTGATACATTATATAGGATATGTGGGGGTATGTGTGTATGTTTAGGAGGGAGGGATATAGCAGGCTATTCTAGAACTCTCAAAATTGCATAAGCCAATGGTACTCCAGAGTCTTTTTTAAAAACAGGTATCAGTATGCAGAATAACAAAATATGTGCTATAAACTGAAATGTAATCCTTATGTTTTCCTATATAATGCTACCCAGATTACACTGGACTTTTTCTCAAGAAAATGTACCTAAAAAAAATAGTTTAAAAATGGAGTATCTTTCTTCAGTTGCATTCATTGGACATCAGGGAAATGTACTTTCTGTCAAGATGGGGCCAGCACAATGCTGAGTAGAGAGCACTAGCCAGGGATTGTGACTTCCCGTCTGTCTTCTTTCCTCCATAACCTCGGACATGTTACTTAGCCTCTTTTGTTCATGGTTGTTCCTCTGTAGTGTGAGACACTTATTTCCTGCATTTTTACCTTAAATACATGTGAGTGTAAATGATATGATTGTCAAAAAAAACTGCAAAATATAAAATGCTACACACATTTAAGTTACAAATAATCTTCTCAGTTATTATATGCGAATCTAGATATATACATACATATACTGTAAATGCTTTCGACACACAAGCCCACGCACACACACACAAACATACACATATGCAGAGGCCTGGAAACCATGCCATGTATGTGACACACACTATGCATGTGCATGGATCATGAGAGGTACTAGAGGGGTGGGGAATGATCCATTGGTCTGATAGACTGCAGCAATTTTCTGGCCTGTATCTTACTAGTAATATTTCTTAATATGTTGAACAGATAGAACAGAAAGGATAGAATGTTGTGCCATGCACTGCTAGAAAAGGTATTTATGGCAGAAAATAAAATTAATTCATCAAATTATATTGTGGTTCTCTAAAGGTTTTTCTTGGTGAGATTGGGGAAAAAAACATGATCATCTCATCCTGATTTAGAAGAATCTGGGTTAGTACTTTCTCAGATAAATTACAAAAATAACTTCCCCATGATTTACATCTAGAAAAATTAGAAATGTCAAAAATTAACATAAAGAACAGAACTGCACTTACTATATATTTTAAATATTTCTCTATACAGGATAATTTTACTGCTGAAAACTAGAGAAATGTAAAAGTTTTGACTTAGGGGAATTAATTTCAGCCAATTTACCTTCTCTTTTAACCAACACGAAAGTTTAAAATGTCATATCCTTATAGTTGAATTATGGGACCACCTTTTCAGTAGCTGTTCCAAACAACTTTATCATTACTAATTTTGCTCATTTACTAGGTTTTTGTCTTTTTAGATATGCCAGAGATCAGCCATTCTGATTCTATTTCAGAAGCTACATTAAAGAAAATTGCAATCGACAAATTTCTGTATATATTGGTCTTAAGTTTCTTCCTGACTTCCTTATGTTTGTTATTTATTCTTTTTCCTAAATCTTGAAATAAAATATGTCACACACTAAGTAGCTAGCACAGTACCAGAAGAAAATCTGTATGTGAATGTACTCAGAATCTTGTACTTCAAAGCATCTTTTATGCACAATAGAGAAACACAGTTAAATAGATTTGGCCACATGAAAACAATAGCTACTGATTTGGAGGTACTAATTATTATATTTTATTCTGGTATGTTTTCTAAAGCAGCAGAGGGTTACAATTTTTTTTTCATAATCAGTGTGAATATATCTTACAAGTAAAAATTGACAAACTTTTTTGCAAATTAGTGGTAGCTGGTCGGTACTGATCCCAGGTTTCTAGATAGCGGGGCTAGGAGGTTAGGGGCTGACAGTAGGCTGGGAGAAGGATTGAATATCTTGCCATTTCGGATTACCAGGACTTCTGAGTTAAAGCACAGATGAGACACTATTTGTTCTAACTATAGCTCTGTCCTCTATATATTTAACAGAAAAAATGTTCCTAGACTATGAGAAAATTTAATAATTTATCAATTTTTATTTTATGTATTACTGTGAGTTTTCTTAGATCTTCATAGACATTTGTGTTGCTAGAATAATGACTAAACTTTAGATTCAAAGACAAATTACAGAAAAGTAAGTAAGCACTCTTGTAGAATACAAAACTTTAATTATTGAGATATTTAGGCAATTATTTGATTTTAAAATAAATTGGAAAACTAATGTTTGTATATCACTTATCTACTGTGGCATTTGAAAGCTATAAAACTGAGGCTTAAAACACTTATTTATTCATAGTTCCGCAATTTTAGCTGCGCTCAGCTGGATAGTCTTTCTGCTAAGCTCACCTGGGGGTCACTCTTACAGCTGCTGGCATTGAAATTTATACTAAGAATGAATGCCCCAAAATGGTTCATGTTTCGGTGGTTTTCCAGAACAGCCACCTAGGCACCTCAATTATATTCTATACAGCAAGAGAGCCCAAATTTCCTACAGGGTAAAAGTAGATGTCATAAGGCTTGTTGAGGCCCAGGCTTACAAATCACACAAGGTCACTTCTACTCTTCTACTGATCATGCCACACAAGCGTACTTGATCCAAGAGGCAGGAAAATAGATTTTACCCCTTGACTGGGGATAACAATCCAACACTTTAGAAATAAAACTATTCTTGCAGAAAAAAAATGATTACAACAGCTAATATGTATTGAAACATTTGCATGTAGCAAAGCAACTGTTCTAAATACTTAACATATGTTAATTTCCAAACAGCTCTCTGAGATAGGTACCACTATTTTCATACTTTTATAGTTGTGAAAACAGGATCACACAGACATAAGTGTGTTAAAACTGTTTCAATAATTAAATAGTTGTAGTGTAATCCTGAGGCAGAAGACAGACTTAATTAAAACAAAGTAGAGAGACCAGAGTTACTACTAATTATATATTGGAATTCAAGCTAATAGAAAGCAAAAATGTACTATGCAACAAATTACTAACTTATCTGGCAATTATTCAATAAAATGAATTATAAACAAAAAACTTGATACACATCTCATTCACCAAAATGCAATCCAAATAGACTGAATATGTAAGTATATAAATATTAATACTATAGCAGTATGAGAATAAAGTATGAATAAATATATTTAAAATCTTCAACCAACCAAACACATGTAGCATACTACAAAATCTTATGGGGAGGGTGGCTGTGAATATCAGAAAGCCAGAAACTAGTTCAGATTTTATTATATAACAACAAAAATAGGTAAGAGTCATTAAGAACTTAGAGGCAATATTCTAAATGTTTTACATATATTGTAACATTTAATATACAATTTCTATAAGGTAAGTGCTATCATTATTCATAACTTACATATGAAAAAACTGAGACATAGAATAATCTATTATCTGTAATCACATAGTTTATAAGTAGACAGGCTAGAATTGGAACCTCAATATTCTGACTCCACAGGATGGATCACCTGAGGTTGGGAATTCGAGACCAGCCTGACCAAAATGGAGAAACCCTGTCTCTACTAAAAATACAAAATTAGCTAGGTGTGGTGACACATGTTTGTAATCCCAGCTACTCGGGAAGCTGAGGCAGGAGAATCTCTTGAGCCCAGGAGGTGGAAGTTGTGGTGAGCAGAGATCACACCGTTGCACTCCAGCCTGGGCAACAAGAGCGAAACTCTGTCTCAAATAAATAAATAAATAAATAAATAAGCTATTTTAAGGTGAATAAACTAAAAAACATATTATAAGATAGAAGATATGAAAAAATTGGGAAGATATTTATAATGAAGATAAGAAGCAAAATATTAAGACAAATAAAAGAATCTTAACAAATATGAAAAATTCTAATATTAAAGAAATTGGCAAAGAATAGAAATGGGAAGTTCACACAGAAAAAAAGATAGAAATATTCAATAAATACCAGAAAACATGTTCAATTGTACAAGCAATCAAATAAATGCAAACAAAAGTAGGAATTACCTATCTCAATTATTTGTCTGGGAAATGTGAAAGTAATGAGTGATGCCAAGTGCTTATGAAAATATTGGGAATGGCAATCCATATAAATCAATGGAGGGGTATAAATCAGTGGACAATTTGACAAAATGAGTCCAAAGTTAAAATGATTACATCCTGAAAACAGGTAATATTTTCTATAGAAATTTATCCTAAAGAGATACCTACACACATAGGTACAGATATACTTTTATCACATTGTTGTTTATGAAATGAGAAAAAGTAAAAGAAAGAAAATCATCTTAAAACTCTTCAATAAGGAATAGGTAATGAATTTTTGAATAACTATGTCATAAAAGGATATCTTCTGCAGCATAAATACAGATGATGTAAGTCTATTAATGCTGACATCAAAATGTTTATGTACTATATTATTGAATGGGAAAAGCCAGTTGTAAAACATTCTGTAATGTGTGATCCTCTTAATATAAAATTGTATAGTAATACATTGAGAGAGTCTGAAAGAATATTCACATTGAGATTAACAGTGATTGTAACTGGATGTTAAGATACAGGGGAATTGATTTTTATTCTTTATGCCTCTATTTAACATTTTTACAATAAATGTTCTCTTTGTAAAACAAAGCATGACTTTCTGAATGTGGTGGCATGAAGACATTAGAGAATCTTCTCCCCACTGAAAAACAAATATAAAACTAGAAAAATTCTTAAAAAACAAACATTTCAGAGCTATAAAGAGATAGCCAATGGTAAACAAGAAAGTAAGAAGCATTTACTCATGAAAAATTACCAATGTTTTGTGTAAAAACATTAGAAGTCTACCTGCAGCCTTCTTTACCTAGCTTGCTTTCTCCCATACACACACTAACACACATGGGCACATAAACACATGCACACCTAGTCAGCTGGCATGGTCATTTTACAAGAGTAGGACAGGCCAGGAAAACCAGCAGCTTTGCTGCTAGCAGGGGTGAATTTGATTTGGAGCATAGCACAACAGTTGTGGATGGCAGTGTTGTTAGTAAAATTATCAAAATGAGAAAGCATTATGCTAAACTAGCCTGAGCTTGCAATCCCAGTTGAGGGAAAACACTAGAATGAGAAATATAAAACTATAAAAGCAAAACTGTAGCATTGTATTATGTTTATAACATATACAAAGTTGTTATATTTTATTGGAATTAAATCAGTATTACCTGGCCCAGATTGTGACAATTAGGATGTATAGTGTACCCCTAAAATAATCTACAGTAACCACTAAGAAAGTAACTCAAATATAGAGTTAGAAAAAGAAAAATGAAAGATGAGTCATTACTACAAATCCTGCAGAAATGAAAACATTTATAAAGGAAAACTATGAACAACTATATGCCAATAAATTACATAAATTAGACAAAATGAGCAAAATCCAGGAAGAACACAAACTATTAAAACTGATTCAAAAAGAAAATAGAAAATCTGAGTAGGCCTGAAACAAGTAAAGAAACTGAATAGATAATTAAAAATTACCCCCAGAGAAAAGCACAGGACAAATTGGCTTCTCTGGTAAATTCTACCAAACACTAAGAGAATTAATGTCAATTATTCACAAAACCATCTAAATATCAGAAAGAGGGGAAATACTCCCCAACTCATTCTGTGAAGCTGGTATTATCCTAATCTTCCAATCAGAAAGGCATATCACAAAGAAAGAAAACTATCTGTTATGAATATAGATGTAAAAATCCTCAATAAAATCCTGCCAGAGTCTGGCAACATATAAAAAAGGACTATATACCATTAACAAGTGGGATTTATTTCAGAAACATAAAGTTTATGAAAATATTCATAGAGTCGAGTCGAGTAGCCATCACCACCATCAATTTTAGAATATTTTAATCACTTCAAAAAGAATCCCTGTACTCATGGACAGCCTCCCCCATTCCCCTCTAAACCTGTCCTTGCGCCAGACCCAAAATCAATTAGTATAACGCATCACAGTAATAGGCTTAAAAACAAAAATTATATGATCATCTGAATAGATACAGAAAAAGACATTTAATAAACTTCACACCCTCTCTGATAACGACATTCAACAAATTAGGAGCAGAAGGGAACCTCTCCAATCTAAGGGCATCTGTGAGTATGCATAGCTAACATCATACTTGACAGTGAAAGAGTACTTTCTTCCTAAGATCAGAAACAATATAAGAATGTTTGCTCTTACCAGAACAGGGAAATCTGTAGAGACAGAAAGTAGATAATGATTTTTGAAGTCTGAGCAGGAAGAGGTTTAGGGAGGAATGGGGGAGTCTGTCCCATGAGTACAGGGATTCTTTTGGGGGTGATGAAAATGTTTGAAAATTGATTGTGGTGATGACTACTGAACTCTATGAATATACTAAAACTACTGAATGTCACACTTTAAATATGTGAATTTTATAGTGTATAAGTTATCTGAAAAAAAGCTGTTATTTTTAAAAACATAGAAAGTAAAATGGCACATTACAATATTTGCTCAATACAAAAAAATGTAATAAAGGAAGAATAGAGGAACAAAAAAGACATGAGACATATCAAAAATAGCAAAATGACAAATGTAAATCCAATTATGTCAATAGTGTCTTTTAAAGTATATGAACTAAATAAACACTCCAATGAGAGGGCAGAGACTGTCAGACTGAATAAAAAAGCAAAATCCAACTGTGTGTTGTCTACAAGAGATACCATTTGAATTAAAAAAGACAACTGACCCCAGTGTGTGATGTTCCCCTCCCTGTGTCCACGTGTTCTCACTGTTCAGCACTCACCTATGAGTGAGAACATGTGGTGTTTGGTTTTCTGTTCTTGTGTCAGTTTGCTGAGAATGATGGTTTCCAGATTCATCCATGTCCCTACAAATGACATGAACTCATCTTTTTTATGGCTGCATAGTATCCATGATGTATATATGCCTCATTTTCTTTGCCCAGTCTATCACTGATGAGCATTTGGGTTGGTTCCAGGTCTTTGCTATTGTAAACAGCGCTGCAATAAGCATACATGTGCATGTGTCTTTATAATAGGAAGATGTATAATCCTTTGGATATATACCCAGTAATGGAATTGCTAGGTCAAATGGTATTTCTATTTCTGGATCTTTGAGGAATCGCCACACTGTTTGTTGGTGGGTGAGGAGCTAAGGGAGGCATAGTTGGGGGTGGGGAAGTTGGGGTGCTAT